>JAXGGA010001042.1:0-172212 GCA_038373865.1 Uloborus plumipes
AATTCCAAATTACGAAAGGAATTTTGGATCTATTCAATGTTTTTCAAAAAATTTGAAAGAGTTACGAAATTTAAATTTTTATACAGCCCCCCAGTCCTATCAATCATATTTAGTAAAACATTCTTGACACTGTAACGTTTAAAACTAAAAAAAAATCACTCTTCTACCACAAAAATTGACCGAGTTATGAAGTTTTGAAAAATCAAGATTTTGCATTATTTCATGACGTCATCGAGCGATGGCTTAAGGGGCCGTATGCGAAATCCTTCAAAATCTTGATTTTTCAAAACGTCTTAACTCGGTCAATTTTTGTGGTAGAAGAGTGATTTTTTTTTTAGTTTTAAACGTTACAGTGTCAAGAATGTTTTACTAAATATGACTGATAGGACTGGGGGGCTGTATAAAAATTTAAATTTTGTAACTCTTTCAAAATTTGATTTTTTGAAAAACATTGAATAGACCCAAAATTCCTTTCGTAATTTGGAGATTTTTTCCTAAATAAACTATATGCTTATCTCTAACGGTTTAGAAATTAGCTATTGGTCCACGATTGGAGTGGACACCCTGTATATATATATATATATATACATATATATATATATATGAAGGTAAAAAAAATCAATCGCCCCCCCCCTTGAAAAGTTTCTGGATCCGCCCTTGGCTTGAGATGGTACGTGTATGCAGAAAGAATAAAATATCAACTACTGTAATTATTAAAATTTTGTTATTGGTCAATTTATGTATAATTTTTTTTTTAACTTGAGACATAAGCATAATTTTCTTTTTTTTTTCCCTCAAGCATTACATTTCTATTATATTTTTTACTGCATTTCATTATACGAGGGCTATCCAGAAAGTAGATTACGTTTTCGTCTGTGTCCGCTAGGGGCGGGGCTAGCGCGGCCATCTTGGGGTCAGAGCGTTGCGCAGCTCAGTCGGCATCTAGCCGTGCTAGTGAGAGGTTCGTGCTGTGCTCTGTTCAGATACTGTGACGGTTTAAAATGTCTGCGTTAATTGAAAATCCCGCGAGCTGCGAGGTGCGTGCAGTAATAAGGTTTCTGACTGCAAAAAACTGTAAACCGATAGAAATCTATCGGCAGCTTTGTGAAGTGTATGGGGACAACATTATCACTGAAGGTGGAGTGCGTCAGTGGGTCATAAGATTTAAAAATGGCCGAACCAATGTTCACGACGAGGATCGAAGTGGGAGACCCAGCATAGTGACTGCCGAACTTGTCGAAAAAGTCGATGCTAAAGTCCGTGAAAATCGAAAATTCACAATAACGGAACTTTCTTTGAGTTTTCCAAAAATTTCGCGAAGTTTGTTGCACGCTGCAAGAAGAGGTAACGAAGTGGTTGAAGGCGCAGGCGGCCGAATTTTTCGACGAAGGAATTTCCAAGCTCGTACATCGCTACGATAAATGCCTTAATTTGTATGGTGACTATGTAGAAAAGTAGTATTTGAGTGTGGCTTTCATCTGTATATAATAAAATTTGTTTCCTATACTTTGTTTATTTTTTATTCCAAAACGTAATCTACTTTCTGGATAGCCCTCGTACAATTACTAAACTTGTTTGAACTTTTCAAATATACGATTTATCTGTTGATAAATCAAATACATTATGATTTGTTGAAGTAAATATGTGTCTAAGAGCTAGCAACAAGACAAGCTAAACACAAACAAACGAGCTAAAAACAAGAATTTTTCTCCAAGTCTGGCTCTTTAATATATCTTTTCTTATGCTCTTCTAAGTAACATGCCGGGTGTTTGGTGACTGAGAGTGGTTGCGTTTTTCACTGCGCATCACACTTTTCCCTGTAAAAACAGTGATTTTCAAGTCGACAAATCAATCACGAAGAAAAAAAAAGTTTTTGACCTCACCATTTCCAATTTTAACAAAATTTAGTTGAAGGACGCATATGACAAGATGAGTAATTTTGCCAATTTTTTGATTTCTACTTCAGAACTTGTATATAAGACAGAGCTGTTAAAAAAAGAAAAAAAATTACATGCAACTTCTTTTTTAATTACAGTGGAATAAAACTTCAAAACCCATTGCGAAGGCAAGAAATAGAGCTTTCCATTGATATATTACATGCCATACTTATGACAGGTTTAAGTTTCTAATTGCCCCAAAATGGTTTAAAAACCACGATTTTTACTAATAAAAATGTGATGCGCAGTGAAAAACGCAACCACTCTCGACCACCAGACACCCCGCATGCTGCTTAGAAGAGTATAGAGAAGGATATATTAAAGAGCCAGACGTCTTAAAATTCAGTCTCGAAAATGTTGCTGGCTCTTAGACCATATGCTACAATGAAACATAGAGAATATTTGATAGATAAGTCAAAATATTTTTTCTCGGTCTTACAGGTTACATGTTACATCCCTGCTGATAGCGAATTCGTGATGAATAAGATTTAGTTTGAGGAGATAAGATGTAGATACGCAAATTCTATTTACAAGATACTACCTCAAGTTACCGTAAAATGGGGTGAATCGGAACACTTTTCAGCTTTGATTGTAAAAAAAGTAGTTAAAAGATTTTTTTTTAATTTGGTTTTTAGGGTAAAAACTTCGGTCTTGCTTTACTTTTGATATTCCAAGCAAAGACAAAACATTTTGAACAACTATTATTAAAATATATAGGAAATTATGGGTGTTCCGAATCACCCCGCTGATAGGGGTCAATCGGAACACATGTTAAAATTTTTATTTTTTTCACTTTAACCTTTAATAGGTCTCACAAACATGAGTAATATTGATGGGGGAGAATAAGAACAGATAATTACTGTCAAATAAATGTATAATTTTAATACCAGTAAACGTTTATAATTTGTCAAAATTCAAAATAATTTTGAACTTATGAAAAATGAAAAGTAATTTTAAGAAATGCTTTTGAATTGAAATACAAAGATTTAACATGAATGGAAGTCACTCATGTCGTCCACAAATATGTACTTGTCCTTAAAACTAGCAATTGTGACTTGGCTTAAGTTTTTTCATAACATCTCCTGGGATAAACTCTGCCTTTTCTTTAGTTTCTTGAAATCTCTGGGTTTCGGGATTGTCCTGAAAGATTTTTTCGCTTATTCATCACTGTCTGTGTGCTGGACTTTTACTACATAAAGTCTATGTGACTTTCCCCCTCGTATTTTAAGTAAAAAAAAGTCTCCTGGAGAAAAAATCTTTTGAAATCTGCAACTTTTTGTCATTCTAAGATCTAGTTGCTCACGAGAAGGGATAAACAGTAATAAATCCTTGTCCTTGTCTTGATTAGAAGAATTGGGGTTAGAATCTTGATTTTTCAAACAGTTTCCTTCAAATAAGTTTGAATTGGAACAACAGAACTAAGTGTTCCGATTCACCCCGCATTTTTTTTTTCCTATGGCATTTTTCAGAATTCTTCATTTTTATGACACAATTTATAAAAAATGTAAATTCTAATGTGGTATTCTGTTGTTCAGATACATGTATAATTGAAACATACCACTCTTAGTTTTTAAATATAAGAAGGTTTGTTCTTGCATATGAAGTTTTGCAGTCTATGAAAATGTGATGTTTTCTAGCATTCCACGTGCAGCCCTCCTTAGAAGCCAGTAGCGTTGCCAGATTGACAAAAGTAATTTTTTCCTACTTCCTATGATCTTACCTTTCTAAAAAAAAATTCATGGCGAAAAATACCCAATAGTATATTTATGAAGAATTTCTTAATACGGTCGGGAAGTTTTGTTCCGATTGACCCCGCTGTTCCTATACACCCCATTTTACGGTATCTTTCAATTTCTAGGCAAAGATTACACAGGTTGTTATCAATATTTCACGCTCCAAATTTTACAAACGATCTTTCATTGAGCATATACATATAGTTTTCAAAATTATTTTTCTACTTTATAAAAATCGCACCTTGAAGTGAACTAATACGATCTGGAGCGTTTTGGAACTTTTTACTCAGAGTACACAAATCTGGCACATATATAGGGTCTTAAAATACCTTTAAAAGAAAGGGGGGAAAAGTCAGTATTAAGAAGAAAATAAAAGAAGGCATTATTTATGACAGCGACATTGAGTTTTGAGTTTTTAATCTTTTTTCTTACGCAAGAATCATACGTTATTTAAAGCTATAAATATATATTTTTTCTTTTTTTCTAAAAGCAAATTTACCGTAACACAAGGTACTTGTCAAAAATAACCATAAAACTTTTTTTTTTTTTTTTTTTTTGTAAAGAAACAAATATATATCTTGTACTGTTCTAGAAACTAAATATTCTTAGTAATAAACTTTTGGAGAATATTCTGTTGAATATTGCATATAGTCTCCTGAAACTAGTTTGCAATCAGGGCTTGCTTTGCATGAGCATGGTTATATAATTAGAGTAGTTTCTTATTTTTATTTTTTTTATAGAAAAAATGAAACCTAACAATAAAAACTTGTTTTATGTAATTGGAAATAGTAATTTAGTTTATCTGAAGAGCTTTAAAATTAATATTTTAGAAAAATATGATCTGAAATAATATCTTCTTTAGATAAAATGCAAATCTGGAGGAGTTTTTTTACCAGATATCCAGAACTGCAGTAAAAAATATTATTTATTTGTTTTTGCTGTGCTTAAAAATAAATTCTGCTGCTATTTTACGGGCCGTACATTGTTTGCTGAATACAGTAGTCCTGAAAATTCGAGGTAATTGAGGCTTACATCAATTCTCCCGATTAAAATTTTACACCCTTCAGACGAAGAAAGAAGGAGCACATTTTACTTTCTGGTATGTATAAAGAAAATTAAGTATTGTCCTCAAGAAAAAATTATTACCAAAGTTTCAACATAAATTTCCTTTTAATGACCTCTAAATTAATTTCGACTATTGTTTTTCCTCTAAAGTCTGCCTATATTTATGTATGCAAATGTATTAGCACCAAAACATGCAGTTTGGCTGAGTTTGAAAACATTTCGACGATTTGTTATGCACTGCAAAAAATAACTGTTGTTTTTACAGTATAATTCCGGCAGCCGAGGTTCCGATTTGAAACTGTAAAATACGCAGTAAGAAACTAAAACTAGCACTTTTACAGTTTCTTCCTACAAAGCTAGCAATTTTACAGTTTATTGCCGTGCAATTTAGCTGTATTATACTGTAAAAAACAGTAATACTGGCAGCAGAGGTTCCAGTTTAGACCTGTAAAATGCACGGCATAAAACTAAAATTAGCCATTTTACAGTTTACAGTCGACGCTCGTTATAACGACCACACGTTATAAAGACCATGCCATTATAAAGACCAGAGGGAAAAGCCCCAACTGGATTCCCGAAACACAAAAATTCTACCCGTTATAGCGACCACCCGTTATAAAGACCTATTTCTTTGGAACGGAGATGGTCTTTATATCGAACGTCGACTGTATTACTATAAAATTAACTGTATTATACTATAAAAAAAATCTGGTATGGACCCCACACTACTTCCTTTTAGGTGTAAATTTCTTAGTAGTTGCCTTAAGTGCTAAAAAAAGTGCTTGGAGTGAGCAAGGTAACAATTCAAATATTTGCTCCCCTAATCTACCACGAAACAATGCCAAAAACATTTTACAATGGTTATTTTTCTAATTATTGCTGATTTTAATATCATTTAGTGAATTTTTCGCAAAATATCGCCAATAGCGCCAAGTTGAACCCAAATTCAAAAAATAATTTTTTCACCAAATTTGTTGCCAACTTGGCGATATGTCGCCAAGTTGGCGTTAAACATTTGGCGACCAAAAGCTTGGCGACATGTCGCCAAGTGGTGGCGCCAATTCATATCACTTGAGTCTGTATTGAAATTAACATTGATTTACCCCAAAAAAGGGGTAAAAGACCCCTTTGGGAACATTCGAATGCAATCACAAGGGGAGGTGCACAACTAGACCCCCCTCAGAGCCTACATACCAAGCTAGAAGTTTCTATGGCATATAGTTATTGAGTTATGCGAGCCACATACGCACATACATCCGCACATACACCCGCACATACATCCGCACATACGTACATACAGACGTCACGAGAAAACTCGTCGTTATTTACTCGGGGGTGGTCGAATTTGATTTTTAGGCTGTTTGTATGTTGTTAGGTACATATGCACGTGCTGACAGGTCGAAAAAACTACGCGACATTCATTCAGGGGTGAGCAAAGTCAAAATTTAGACCAAAATTTGAGTGAAATTTTTTTCGTGATCACAATACTTCCTTTACTACGTAAAAGGAAGTAACAACATTAAATTTTTACAGTGCGGTCATTGTATGAATCGTGTTGCGCGTATATTACAAGAATAACACAATTTAGTTTTTGTTTACGCAACTCGTACGGAGTCAAGCTGGGTCCCTTTTATTTTTAGTCTGAAAGGGATGTTTACACTTTCTTTGAGGACATTCATATTCTTCAATTCAGTCCATTTCTTTGCGGCCATTATGTATCAAGTTATTATCTCCTAGGCATATCTTAACCAAATGCTATAGTCAATGAATATTTCGTGCAACTGTGAAAGTGTTGTTGGCATAAACCTCTCAGTACTTTTTACTATTTCATGTTTGTAGTCAAGTAAGTTTTACAGCAGTAAAATATTTCGATTTTTATATGTTGATGAAAATCACTTTTTTTAGCTGCTAAAAAGGTAATTTCAAATACAAATAAATCGCTTTGGATAAAGCGGAATCGTGACCTTTCGAGACTCTACTGTATATAAAATTCGTCCTCGTGGGGGAAAAGCAAGAAAGTTTAAGAAAACCATAATATTTTGTAAGGAGTAATTTAAAATTTGCGTATTACAATATTATAACAAACAGAACGCATCTTTTTTCTTTAAAACATCTTTATACTTGTTTTCATTGATATCATCTTTATGAGCCTCGACTTTTAAACTCTACAGCAAAAATTAAGAGTGAGATCTTTACGAATATTGTCTGTTCAAATGCAATCGAATTCGGTGATTGTATTAATTTGAGAACTAAATTCATTTGTATTGTGAAAATAGGGTATACCAATCAGAAGTTTGAATATGAGTGAGGCATCTCATCAAAATTTTGACTCAATAACTTTGATCAATAAATGAGTGATTCGCAAAATAGGAGATATAATATGTTTTCTAACATTTCAAAGTAATTTATCAGACGTTCTGGAACTTTTAAAAATCACTTATTTCATATTGTTCTTTATTAGAACCAAAAAAAAAAAAAAAACCACTTTTCAATAAAAAATAATTCAAAACAATAGAATAAATGTTTAAAGTGTTATTAGCATGGAAGTCCCCAAAAGCTATGTCTTGCATATGACAGCATTTTTGAAGTATTAGCATTACGTTTAAGACTGAAAAAGTGTAGCTCATTGTTTAAGTGAACTAAAGGGATTATACTTATTTGACGAGTTTTTTAACAAATAAATTTTAATGTTTACAAAAAATAAAAATTTATCCTCCAATTTCAGCTAGTATTTACAATTCGTTAAGAGCTGGATATTAATAAATATTTCTTTTTACTAAATGGCAACAGTTTAAAAAAAATATCGCAATCGCAGTCCTTCTGCTTTCATTATAAGCGAGTTCAATTCTACGTTTTTTTTTTTTTTTTTTTTTTTCCCCGAATCTCTCATACAGGGTGGCCACAGGAAGAACAAAATCTTTTTCCCTGACTTTTCCCTGATTTCTCCCTGTCCAACTAAAATTTTCCCTGATTTCTTGTACGGCGCATTTTTCATCCTCTTGAAGCTTAATTTCTTCTCTTAATTGATACTTGGATATTTCTGGCTATTTACACTACTTCAGGCGTTGATTATTAATTTTTCTAAAATGAAAAACAATAACGAGAAATGCGCTTGAGACAGCTAATTTGTTAACAAAAAATGAAATTACATGGTTGGTTTGATTTATTTAAATAACAATAAAAAATGTCATTAACAAAAGGAATGTTTTACAAATTTAAAATCAGTTTACTAAACTTCTAACATCTCCAAAGAGAGCCTAAAAACTTTTATTTAGTTTTTAAAAACTTTTGAGGAATATCTTTCACTGCTACTCTTCTCTCTAACTTCACAAAAGATAGAATTAAACTTTCAAGACTGTACAAAATCTCCCCAGCCTTAAGACATCTAGAGATGGTTTAAAAGTGTTTAATATGTCGGCTATGAAAACTTTTCAAGAGAAAAGGCCCAAACCATTTCCCCAAAATTCACCAAAGGTGGCCAAATTTGTATAAGCTATACTATTTCTTCACCGAACAATCCCTAAAAGATTTAAGCCTTCAACTTTAAGTCAAATTATTTTCGGCAGAGGGGCTTCAAATCCTCCCTCTGTAAGTCACTGAAAGAAAACCATAAAATAGTGTTTTTTACATATTTGAGCTATGAAAGTTCAATGGTTCATCACCCCAACACCTAACTTTACAAAAGATTGCAACTTAAAATTAGACTTTCACGAATCAACAATTTTGAAACACATTCAGGAAACACATGCCTGAAATCTCCTACTATTGCTAACAATGGCCTAAATCAGCATTTTAAAGCCTCCAGTTCAGATATTTTTCTAAACAGTCTCCCTACTCTTCAAAACTTACATCACCAAACACAACTAAAAGCTTTAGACTTTCACTTTTTAAAAGTTTTTGGGTGATAGCCTTTAAATAGCGCCCTGCTTGAGCTACACAAAGATAGCTTAGGATTCTTAATAATTCAGCTTCAAAACGTTTTTGAGAGAGAGCCCTGAAACCCTTCCCTAAATTCATCAGAAGATGGCTTAAATTTGGGTTTTTAACATTTCAGTTTCGGAATCTTTTCTGCGAAAAGCTCCCACCACTATCTTTATCGCCCCAAAGACAACGTTAAAATTTTAAGACTGAAACTTTAAAAAAAAAGAAAAAAAATCAGAAAGTATCAAACGAATACCCAGCTCACTAGGAAGCTTGAGCAAATTCAGCTTCAAAAATTTCCAGTACAACCCCAGAATCTTATGCTCATGAAAGATGGCCTATAGTTACATCTTTAAAACTCCAGTTTTGGATTTTTCTAATAAAAAGCCTCTCTTCCTTTCCTTAGACACTGCCTAAGACACCACACAATAGATTTAAGATTTCGGTTTTGAAAAATTCTTAGAGAGATCCTCCCTTCTCTTTAATTCACACAAAGGTTGCCTGAATCAGAGTTTTTACTACTTTAGCAATACAAAAACTTAAAGAAAGTACCTTGAACCCCTTTCTATAAGTTCACAAAAGGTGATCTAAATTTCCATTTGTAAGACTTTCCCTCCTTCTTAAACAATACGCCCACTCTATACATTTAGATCACCAGCTACTAAAATCTTACACCCCCCAATACCCCCATTTTTAGTTTCAAACATTTCTTGGCAGAAAGTTTGCTAATCGCCTCTTTTTAAATTTTTCAAAAGTAGCCTAAAATTCAACTTTTAATGCTTTAGACTTAAAATTTTTTCATTCGGATTACAGCAGTTGAAACTCTTCTCCTAAGTTCACCAAAGATTGCTTAAATTTTGCATTTTTAAGACTGCAGTTTTGTAATTTTATAAACAAAAAAAAAAAAAAAAGGGCAATCCTCCTCCCACTAATTTTACATCACTAAAAACAGCCTGAATTTTTCAGGCTTCAGCATTTTTCAAAACATTCCGAGGAAGAAATCCCAAACCTCCTATCCCCTCAAACTCTCCATTTAAACAAAAAAAAAAAAAAAAACCTGCAATTACCTTTTTACGTCTTTATTTACAAACAATTCACGACGGTTTTAGAAATTTTTCTAGTACGTGTCTGAGATGTCCTTAGATTACCAAAGATGTAACTGTTGTTAATACTTTAGTGCTGAAAAATTACGGACTGAAGTTCTGATTTAATTTTCCCTGATTTGTTCCCAAATTCCCTGATTATTCCCTGATTTTTCCAGAATTTTCAAAATCCCTGATAATTCCAGGTTTTCCCTGTTTTCCAGGTCTGTGGCCACCCTGTCATAGCATAAGCAAAAATACACACAGAATTACTTTAATACTGGCGCTTTCGTTAGACTCGAACGTTGAAAATTGAGTCGACAGGCCCTAAAACTATCGTGATTGCATAATAATGATATAATACACCACATCTCCCATGCAATTATGTTCAGTTTAGATTCTATGCTTCATAAATTTTGAAGATAAAATACCTCATGGGAAACTTTTCGCGAAATATCTCTATTTGCGACTGTTATGAATAGAGCAGATGCAGTGAAATAAAATATAAAAACAAAATTCATTATGGTCATTTTTATGCTCCAAGCTGTTTTCACATCCCCACTTTCAGTCGCCGAAACAATTCTTTCATGTGACAAAAGTTACTGTTCACATTTTTATGAGGGTGAATGATAAACACTGGTATCATTGTATACTTTATATCCTCTCCTCCAAGAAGACAAAGAAATAATAAGCAGTGATATTCCTGGAAATGGTTTGTTGCTATTATTCCAAACATAAATTATTTTGCTTGGTTTTAACAAAAACAGTGTGAATAGAGTCGAGTTATTTTTCTTGTATTAAGGGTTTTTTCGCGAATATAGCGCAAAATATACTGACATAAATGCAGATTATGAGTGATTCCAATTTTTAATTCGTTGTACAAATTAGAGGCTGTAACCACCAATATTTCCTACTCGCATATCAACCTCATTTTTTCCTTTAATCACCCATGAAATAATTTTGGCTAGTTTTTAAGCCCCTCTCTACTTGCGTTTGTACATGTAAATTATGTTCTTTGATTAGATGGGCAATGGGAATAATCTATTTTGAATATCTTTGAATTTGTTGTTAGTGAATATGTCATGATGTCTGTACGTAATTACAATATTATTCGAAATAAAAAAAAACATTACGAGATATTTTTTCTTAATTGTAAGGCAATGGCTGAGACGTATAATGCGAAACTTAACACACAAGGATAAACCTGAATGTTGACTGAAAACATCCGGTAAAAAAGAGAGGTTGCTGTTTGAAATTTTAAAATTGGTGTTCTTTCAATATGCTACAAATTTTGTAAATTGTGGTTATTTTTATGTTTTTTTATTCTAAATTCGTTGAATTTTGGGGTAATCCGATTAATTTTCGCTTAAAATTACCAATTTATATTGTAACTTTATATGTAAGTTGATTTTCCTGCGTTGCATCATTTTTGGCGAGAAATCGCTAGGAGTCGCACAATTTGACTTCCCTTGGTGACATTTCGGACTTTCAGGGTGCCCATCCCCCCAAGCTCCAATGGCGCAAATCCCCCGCCCCCCCCCCCCAAAAAAAAACTTTTCACAACCCTCTTGTGCTTTTTTATTTTTATTTATTTTTTAAAAATATTATTTATTTATTTTTTTAAACATTATTCATTTGTATTTTTTAACAATATTTATTTAATTTTTTAAAATATTATTAATTATTTTTTTTTAATTATAAATATTATTTTTTTACATATTATTCATTTTTTTAAAGTATACTAACTACGCGCAGAAAAGAATCGCTTTTTTTCCCTTCCAGACATTCCAAGCGCACACACACAAATAAATAAATATTTTTAAAGTATACTAATTATGCGCAGAATAGAATCGCTTTTTTTCCCTTGCAGACATTCCAAGCGCACACACACAAATAAATAAATATTTTTAAAGTATACTAATTATGCGCAGAATAGAATCGCTTTTTTTCCATTGCAGACATTCCAAGCGCACACACACAAATAAATAAATATTTTTAAAGTATACTAATTATGCGCAGAATAGAATCGCTTTTTTTCCCTTGCAGACATTCCAAGCGCACACACACAAATCTATATCTATAAAAATGAGTGAATGCTTGTATGTTTGTATACTTGTTCTCTATACAAATCCACAGTTTGCGTCAGATTTTCATCAAACTTGACACAGAGGTTCCTTGATGCCCTAGAATTTTCATAGGCGGGGTCTTGAAATTTTAAAAAATCTAAAAAGCTCAAATTCAAGTTTTTTGTCAAAAAATGACCCTTTTATAGGACTCTAGCCTATTATTAGGCCTATTTTTTTAATCGACATGAGCCTTTAGGTTACAAATTGATAAAATTTATGGTATTTAAATATTAGCATTTTCCAACAAAGATTAAAATTAAAACAATGAATTTTCATTTCAAGGCTCACCTATTTCATTTTAGCATGAAATAAGTCAAAAACAATTATAATTCATGTTCTCATTTGGCACAAAATATGTATGATACAGAATTTTTTTTCTTATCCTCCTATCAGAGGAATTATGCAAAAACATGGATTAAAAGCCTTATACATGTTTCGCTTTTAGCTGGTGCTATTTTATACAAATAAGAATAGAATTCTTCCAAATTTTGTTTTTCTTTTCTGAATGCTATGTTGTATTAATACGCACCCGGGCAACGCCGGGTATAAAGCTAGTAAATAAATAAAGAAATAATAAAGAAATAAAAGAAATAATTTAAGTTAAAAAAATTAATTAATGAATAAATTAAATTTTAAAAAATCAGCAAAGAATTTAAATTAAAATACAATAAAAAAATAATTTAAACAAATAAATATATTAGTTTTAAAAAATCCCCCCCCCCCCAATTTTGATGGCGCAGCTTGCGCCATAATCCCTCCCTGTGGGCACCCCTGCGGACTTGATTTTATTTATTTTCTTTTATATAGTGAATGGATTTGTGACATTTTTATTTTTCATACGGTTCCCCAAAGAAAATTCTTGAATGGATATCGCTGGAAAGATGTATAAGCGCTTTTGGCGAATGTAAAATAGCTTGCGCTAGACTCTTTTTAGCTTAGTCTCGTATCAACTGTGGTGCTGGGAAGATTCGCTTTTGATTTTGAATTAGTTTTCCTGCAGATTCGTTATAATTCACTTTGTGAATGTGCTTTAACTCCGTGATTTTAAGCTGTGTCTTCACGTATTTTGGATTTTAATACGTTGTGTATTGTTAAGTGTACAGTGATTAATGATATTTGCTTAATTTGCTGAATGTTTAATAATTGTTACCTCCTCTATTGTTAATAGTTGTACAAAGTTGTACATAAATTTATTGGGTTTTTATCAAGATTGAAATCGTCATTTAAAAAGGTTTGAAGGTGCGACGAGCTAGTTATAATGTGAAGACGACCTCTTAACAAAATGCTCTTATTGAATTTTTGCTCTCTCTCTTATTTCCCGTAAATTAACATTGAAGATGTTGCTGTAAAGAACATTTAAATAAGGAGAGATTCTTTTTTCCACCCTCTTTTTCCCAGGACGGCATGTGCAAGGATTTTTTGATTTATTACTTTAAAGAAAAGTGATTAAAATTTCGGTAAAATATCATAGCATAAAGAACTCAAGCATACACTCAAAAATTCTAGAACTACGAATGCCTATTTTCCATTTAAAAACGCGCGAGCTAAAATTTGAAAGAACACATTCCCACCTACACCCACTCACACACATATTATTATTATTGTTGATTATCATTACTATTATTATTATTATTATTGTCTTTTGAGAATAATATTTACTTTGAACCACATTCTAACAAAGTAATAATGTATTTATATCAATAAAACTATGAACAATTCAAATCGAAGTGCTCAGAAGAATGCTTGAAAAACATAGAGGAAGTGAGAATGTTAAAATTGTTTCTCCAACACATAAAAATTCGATTTGCATAACTTTCAAGAGCATGCTTTAATGAATTATCTTTCGTAACGAAGCAAAAGTTCCAAAATATTTAGATCTTGACCCTACAACGCAACTTATTTCCATATGACAGCATGCCCAAATTAGATTTCTTGAACAACAACACAACAAATTCGAATCTCTCTTGTTGCCAAGAGACAATAATAAGATTTTCAACAGAATTTTAGTTTGTCACTAAGGGGAAAAGGGACTTCAGTTCCGAAAAAAGGGCGAAAAAGGACTTTTGCAATGACTTTTAAAGGTTAAAATTAAGGATGTCGAAATCAAAGGCAGGAATCAATATCGGCCATATTTAGCCGATGAATCGGCTAAAAAAATATTTTCTACTGAAAATTACTACTGGGTTCTAAAATTACTTTTGCCCAGGCAAGAAACAAATTTATTACTTTACCAATATATTTGAATTATATCTGTCGTGCTCCCCATGAACTTAAAATTTACAAATTATACTGGTAAAGATGTGAACAAAATTCATATCCTATTTTTGAAAAACATATGCAAATTAATGAGCGAATTACTATATATTTAATGTATTTAAATTTGCTTTTTATATTTTTTCCGTATTTGATTAGTTTTCATACTTTTCTGCATTTCATTGGTTTCTCAGATATATAGTTCATTTTGTGATTAAAGAGGTTAAAAGTAAAGTTTAAGTAAACCTGAAATTTTAAGGAGGATAAAATTAATGATAAATAAAAATTAAGCAATAAAAACATTTTGGGGAAAAAAAAGAACCGACTTCATAAGTGCAGATGAAAATTGGTCAAAAAGTAAAAATTAATTTTATTCTTTCAACACCATCGATAAAACTTTTAAGTATCAGTTTTGGACTCGGAGCAAAAACAAAGGGTAAAATCATACGAAACCATTCTTTGTTTAATTTTTTTCAGAAAAAATACTCAAAATTGAGAAAGAACCATTTATAGCGTTTTCACTTTGCCGTTACACATTTATATTTCGAATTGAGTAATGATTACGTATGATTTTACCTATTGTGTTTGCGCCGACATCAAAACTCATGCTTAAAAGTACAGTCGGACCTCCATATATTGAAGTAGTAACTTGTCGAAAAAAAATTCGATGTATCGAAATTTCGATACGCAGAAACAAGCATAATTTTATCATAATTATTCATAATACAGTAAACTTATTTCCTTTTTAAAAAACAAAACTCTATTTCTAATTTATTTGCAAATTACATAACATGAAAATTAATAATTAGAAAAATAATTAGTAAAAAAAAAGTTTATTACTTTTAAATAAGCAGTAATCCAGACATTGGTTACAGTGATCATAGTTGAATTCCTTAAAAAGAAAAAATAAAAGAACTACGAGTCATGATGAATAGCCAGTTTTGTAACAATCTCACCGAAGAAAGTTTGCCATTTGTTAATACTCTAAAAATTTCATTAGGAAAATTTTTTGTGAACAGAAACCCAGGAACTAATGTTTCTAAAGTCTCTCACAATTAATTTTTTGTCGGCTTGAAAACTTTTCGCTTTTCACCGAAAGTAAGCATGTTAGGAATGAAGAACAACTACAATAGAAAAAGAGAAATAACCAGAAATTTGATGTTACAGAACAAGTCGCAATATTTTATCGAAAACGACTTGATTTCTTTGTTCTAAAATTCGTAAGTCACCCCATTTTTTGTCCATCCCTTAGCTTCTAAACTGACTTGTAGAATTTGTAGTGACAATCATTGAGCTTCCTTTCACTCCTGACTTTAATTTTTGTGAAGCAAGCGCTCTAAAGTTGAATAAAATGACCCACTATGTTCAACAAATTATTTCGATACATGGAAATTTTTTTATACGGAAGCAATTTTTCGATGTAATGAACATGGAGATTTGTTAAATGTTCGATGTATAGAAAATTTCGATATGTGAAAGCTTGATACATGGGGTTGGACTGTAGCATCGATGGAGTTCAAAGAATAAAATTATTTTTTACTTTTCAGAGCAATTTCCAGCTGCACTTTTGAAGTCGTTTTTTTTTTTCCAAAAATGTTTTATTTCATTCTTTTTAGTGTAAATGTATTTCAGAAATAGTGTCATGTTGCCATCACAACGCTACGCTTCATCTTATTTCTTCATATAAATGCTGCAAATTAACTGGAAAGTATAAATATATTTATATTTCCAGCACTTGCTGTATGTATGCTTTGTTCGCTTCGGAATGCCTATATCTTGTTCTTCTATGACGAAAAAATGTATTGAACTCTAAGGTATTCTTTACAACATATTTCAATATTTCAGGATATTTGACTGTAAAATATTCGTTGCTTTATTCAGTTAAAAGACCATTATTTCCCAATGGGCTTGAAAAATAACAAGGAATAGCATCTTATCCAAGCATCTTATCGAAGAGCAAGAAAATACTTAAGAATTAAGTAATAAATAATGTCTTCGAGAAAGAATTAAGAGGGGAAAGAAACTTTAAAAAATGTTAAATTTGACCCAATGCAGCTTAAAAAACTGAAATAATCTGAAAAGTTCAATAAGTCCAACATTAACAATTCTATGCTTGTTTTAGTTAAGAATTAAAATTAAATCATTAACTTTTTTCAAAATTAATGTCATAATTACTCTTAGTCAATTTTTGTGTCTGGCAACGTAAATGAATAAAGCTTGTCTCGTCGACACACCAACGGCAGAGCAAGTATAATACAAGCTAATAGAAACATGATTTTAAAGCAATTTAAAAAACCGAGTAATTAAGGGGCTAACACAAAGACCTTCCTTTACTCTACATCATTTAAAGTTACTTTATAGACATTGATTCAAAACTAGAAATGAGTTAATAGGACTAAAAAAAAAAAACAGTAACTAGAATTCAGCAGGGACGTAATGAATTGTTGTTTCTGTTCAACTGAAAATACTTTAAGTCTTGACCTAGTTTCACCGGCGACGGTATTACGCTTGAATCAGCGTATCTGAGATTTCTTTCTTTTCTTCTAACCTTTTCCTGAACGATGCTTTCGCACACGATCAAAACCTGACTACATCTCCATCCTCCGCTCTTGTGTCGGTTCAGCGAACAAGAATAATGGCTGCCTCACGCAGAGGGATGGAGCTGTCTCTCGTGTAGGTTTGCGCGTGACGCTGGTTGTTCGGATTCTCCCCAGTTCTCTCAGATGAGGAAGGATCGGGAATGTGAATTTTCGGTATCTAAACGCATCGTCTGTTGTTAGTGAAAAATTGTGTGCGAGAAATGTAGGAGAGGGAGATTTCTCGTTAATTTAGTAGCATCAGAAATCCTTTTGGCTATTCAAGTTTAAAAAATAAATTGAGATGTTTTTAAGTTGTTTGTGGCAGGTGTCCCGAGAAAATAATAAGGCTTAGGAACATGAAATTTGGTGCTCAGTTGTAGTTACTTGCCGATGTTTTTCACTCAATTTTCTGATCAATTAATTAAATTTAAAAAAAATTTAAATTTCTATAAATGTTGATGACTTTTATCAGTATAATGAAGCTGCGGAACTTATTTTGACAGCATGAGACCTGACTACATTTCCATCTTCCGCTCTTCCGTCGGTTCAGCGAACAAGAATAATGGCTGCCTCACACGGGAGGTTTGCGCGTGACGCTGGTTGTTCGGATTCTCTTCAGTTCTCTGAGATGAGGAGGAAGGATCGGGAATGTGAATTTTCGGCATCTAAAACGCATCGTCTGTAGTTAGTGAAAAATTAATCGTGTGCGAAAAATATAGGAGAGGGAGATTTGACGGTAATTTAGTAGGATTAATAATTTATTCAGCTATTAAGGTTTTCAAAAAAAAAAACTCGGAGACGGTTGAAATGGATGTTTTGGTTGTTTATTTGTCCATAGGTACAAATGCACGTGCTGACAGGTAGAAAAAACTACTCAAAATTCATTCAGGCGTGAGCAAAACAGAAATTTAGACCCAGATTTGAGTGATTTTTTTTTTTTTTTTTTTTGCGATTACAATACTTAATTAGTAAAAAATAGATGTTTTCATGCAGTTTGCGGCAGGCTTTCCAAGAAAATAATAAGTCTCAGAAACATGAAAATTGGTATACAGACGTAGTTGCCAGCCAATGATGTGATCTCTCGACTTTCTCATTAACTAATTAGATTTAAAAAAAAAATTAAGATTTTTAAAATGTTTGCCTTTTACCAGTATGATGAAACGACTGAACTCATTTTGACCGATCATCAGCATGATATCTGATTACATTTCCACCATCCGCTCTTGTCGGTTCAGCGAACAAAAATAATGGCTTCACCTGAGGATGGAACTGCCTTTCGTGTAGTTTTGCCTATGCCGCTGGATGTTCGGATTTCACAGTTCTTCTCTTGAGATTGTAATGTGACAATAAGATATCACAAATCTGAATTTTCGGCAGCACTATGAGCAATTTGAAAAATTAGTTGCATGCGAGAAATGCATGAGGGTGATGCTTCTCAGTAATTTATTGAGCTATTAAGGATTGAAAAATGTATTTAAAAATCTCTTATAATTCAACTTCACAGAGATGGCCTATGACTCCTCCTTTTTTCAGGATTGTCCATTTTTAGGAAGGGGTGATACACAGATGAAAAGTGAGGAATGGGATTCACAATTGATGGGGGAATTTGAATGGGTAGAAATTCTACCTATTTTAAGGAATGGACTCGTTTTCTCATTTGATTGACACGGCCATCTCGTCGCGGTTGAATTATACATATGATTGCTTCACTACGTATCATAGGATTTGGGATTAGTATTTATTGTCGAATGGCAACAGTTAAATGTAAACAAACCGCCACTAAGCATTTCAGAATCAAGGCCGTATACCAAAATTTTTTCGGTTAGGGCCCAGTTTCGCACATTGCCTTCCCCCCCCCCCAAATAAAAACGCATACAAACGTACACATACATGTGGTGGATGGATCTTTTTTTTTCTCTTGCTGATTCCCTTCCACCCATGCTTCATTTTTTTTATTTTTTTCAATTCTCCCGCTTTCTGTGTTTTTATTTTTTAGAATGACCTTCGTAGAGGATGCATTTCACTCTTTTAAATGAGAGGGGACGTAAAATATATCTAATTTTAGGGGTCCGGGGGTTTCTCTCCCGAGAAAATTCGTGAAAAACTGGATTCAAAATTCTGCATTTTAAGGCCTTATATGGGTATTGGGACTACAGAAATATAAGGAAAAGTAATCAAACAAAAACCTTTTAAATGTTATTCCTTTTGCAAATTAAAATCAATCAAAAGGTTAAAAAAAATGTGGACCAACAAATTCTTGACATTAATCTGCAGCGATAAAAACGAGGGAAGAGAGAAAGATAAACACACATCATCACTTACTTACATCGGTTTTAAGTAGAGTTAAATAGTAGTTTTTGATCATTTCCCCAACCCACCAACAGACTAAACCACTAAATAATATAAAGGGGATCAATAATAAATATGTTATCAATAATAAACAAACCACTAAATAATATAAAGGGACCAATAGTAAAAACGCACAAAATCCTTTAAAAGAAATGGTGTAGAGATTTAGGAAATAAGTAAAGCGATAGTAATATTCTGGTCATTTAGACAACTCATAGTTTATTTACGTGATAAGAAATGAAATTGAAGCACTTTTCTAGGAGTTTCAAAAACGTATTTAATGATTTTCAAAGACTATAAAACAGATACAATTATTTAAAGCACTTCATCTGCACTTTTCAACCTCTCATTTTTAATAGTTGAATGTACAGCCTTACAGAGTTGTCAAAATTTTGTAAGACACACCTGTTTCACGCAAAAAATAAAATATGAAAATATTTCTCACAACAACAATTTCTTTTTCATTCACAAGCAGTTCAGCAAAAAAAAAGAGTTAAGGTAGTGTAATATTTTTCTCGCGCTTAACATATTAATAGTATGCAGTAGGAGTAAGATAAAATCAAGTTATTACCCAATAACTTCCAGAATACTGAATTCGGTATTGAATAACTAGCAAGAAAAATTTTACTCTGCCATATTTTCCCAAATTTTCAAGTATTTGGAAATGAAATCCTTTTTAACGCTTCTATTTTTGGGGGGGGGGGGATTAGGAAGTCCCCAATAAAGTGGAATTTTTAAGAGGAGAGTCTGTGAACGTATTCGTTTTTGTGTGGTCTGGTGGATTGGAGCTAAGTGTAGCTGATAAAATTCCTCGAGGATTACGGGTGCTTTTATAAAGAGAGACCAATAAAATACCCTCTTAATTGAATGATGACTTAAAATATAACAAAAATTAACGATGACTGTTTATTGCCGACTTAAGCTTGTGGATGAACATTTATTTTCGATACAATCTTGCCAAAATGCCATGCACAATTATTCTAAAATTACTTAGCACTAAAGAGGACGTTAAACTTTTCCTAGAAAAAATTATCTTACTGAATATGCGTTCTAAAAAATATTTCTTCATAAGCTAATAAACGTAGGAGCGGTTCAACAGCGTAGGTACAACGAACGAAGCAATCACGAGGCTTTAACAAAGTCCAGTTAAGTATAAAGAGAACGTCATAATTAATTCTATATTGAAACACTGATAGTCCTGAATAAATATCAAGTAAAGAAAGAGAGGGTGGAATATTAGTTCAGAAAATGCTGTTTCATAATTACTTTTGTTCTTTCTTTCAGTAGTCAGTTTTTGCTCTCATTAAAACATGATTTCGGTTTGTATTGATTTTGAACATTATATTTGCATTTGGTTATGCAGCATTGAGTTTTATTGCAGTGCTATTTTTATACTAGTCTCATTCTGTTTATAACTAAAAATAAAACACATAGTATTGTTTTCCCTTATTTATTTATATCTTTCAAAGCTTTTTCGGTTAAAAAAAAACAGCAGCAATATATATTTTCTTCAATATAAATTTTATTTATTTATTTATTTATTTATTTTGAATTTCTAAGAGAAATTTACAAAGCACTTCAATGACTTTAAAAAGTATATTTATAAGCTGAAAATAAAACAATCATAACGTTTTATTTCAGCTTTGCTCTGTTGCAGAAAATAATAAAAACCCAGAAACTGTTGAAAATTTCATTAACACTGTTGTGTGGAAACTCAGCTGTTCATAGTGTTATACGAAAGGGAAAAAATGAACTAACATTATTTTAATTAAAATAATTAAACATGTAATCCAAATTTAACAACATAAAAAGGGAAGCTAGCTGAAGTTTTAGGAATAATAACAAAAGCTAATTTTGACATTTATACAATTACCACTACTTTTATTCCCATGATTCACAGGTTCAATAATAAGAAAACCTTTATACTGACAGGAAAAAGAGCGTGATAGGAATGAATAGAGTTACAAACGAACGCTCTGACAAGACTAAAGCAGAAAGCGAAATTCTATTTTTGCTTGCAAAGCTGATTCAGCGGTACGAAACAACAGTTTTTGGCCCAGTTGCTTTTGACTCTTCCTTTTCATAGGGTCGGTTTAGTTGAATCTATGTTTTCTGTTTAAGTTGGCTTAGCTGTGATGATGCAAAATTAGTTTTTTTATTTTTTTTATTGCTACTTATTGTAATAATTAATACTTTGCATGTTTTACCAGTACTTAGGGATAGATGTTGTGTAAATACTTACCCTAACGTTGGATATCCCCTTTGACGAAGCACATGTCAAAACTAGATACTGTCGACCCCGCTTAATCGGAAAATAGACAAACGAATACCCCGCTTATACGAATAAAATATAATGGAACCGAATATTTCCCATGCCATAGACGAAATGCTAAAAATCCCCGTTTAAACAAATATCCCACTTAATCGAATAATATTTCTTGGAACCGACAGTATTCGTTTGAGCGGGGCCGACAGTACACTGAACTGATCGACAGGATTTTTTTTTTTTACAAATTTGACTGAATAAATAATGAATAGACTCGCTTTTAAACCGACTATTTGAACCTCGTTTTAACGAAGTTGAAGGGTCAAGAGACAGAAGCATCCCGATGGGACGTTATGGCAAAAAATAACTTGTTTTGCCCATTTTGTTTAACAGTTCAGAAAAATGGAAGATATTTGTGTAGAATTGAGGGTCCTTTTTTTTTCTTTGTTTCTTACGCCTATAATATATCTTCTCACTACATGTAGGTATGTGTCATGCGTGCATGTTCATATTTTATCACTCATTAAAATTTGAAGTATCATTCGTCAAATAAGAATTCTCGCTTTTCCAAACATTTAAATTCGGGGATCCCATGATCAGAGAAACTCTTTCGCTGCAGCGAAATTTCGTTACATTGAAATTCTTAGGCCTCCATGTTAACATATTTTAGGGATCTAAAAAGTCTTCTTTTCAACAGAAGTTTCACTATAACGTTTTTCTTTAATACTATATGTTTTTCCAAGTGTCGATTTTTTTTTTCAAACGATCAATTCACGTACAAACAGTGCACCTTTCTTTGCCTAACTTTCTCAACTTATATTACTTTCCAGCTATTTATTTGGGGTCTTTTCAAGTCATGAAAGTACTCCTTGCTTTTTTTTTGCTGGAGCCATAAAATTCATTTTTGAGAAGTGAAAGACGAAAACGGTGAATACCGTAATAGAGATCCATTTCATTAAATGAGTGAGAAAATAAAAAGGGTATACGCCCAAAATGTCGCGGCCGAAATGTCGCGGGCCAAAATGTCGTGGCCAAAATGTCGCCGGGAAAAAATCTCGCTGGCCAAAATGTCGCGGGTCAAAATGTCGCCAGTCCAAAATGTCGCGGGCAAAAATGTCGCCGGTCCAAAATGTCGCGGGCAAAAATGTCGCCGGGAAAAATGTCGCATGTCCAAAATGTCGCCGGCCAAAAATGTCGCCAGTCCAAAATGTCGCTAGTCCAAAATGTCGCCGGCCCAAAATGTCACCCGTCAAAAATGTCGCCGGTCCAAAATGTCGCCGGTCCAAAATGTCGCCGGTCCAAAATGTCGCGGGCCAAAATGTCGCCAGTCCAAAATGTCACCAGTCCACAAAATGTCACCAGTCCAAATGTCGTCAGACAAAAATGTAGAAGGTCTGATATTGATACACTTTGTCCCAAAAATTAAAACATACGAAAAGTCTTTTTTTCACCAATTTAGCAAAAGATTGTTAATTGCTATTGATGAACGTGTGCGTTAACAATAGCATGAACTAACATTTTTGAAAAATACTATAAAAAATTTATCCTTTCGGCTTGTAACTGTTTCGAGCGTTTTCCAAGAAACAAATAGTTTTTAAATAAGCGTACGTTATTTATTTACAATAGCTTATTTTACCGTGATTCGCTATCTACCAACTTTAAAACAAATAGATTAGCAGCCCAAGACAAGTTTAATTGATATCGAAAAGAAAATTTAACCCATTCGCTGGCCCGACCGACACAGGATCGTCCGCGCACTTTGTGTAAAAGCCGGCCCGGCCGACACAGGCTCGTCCAAAGAAATCGGTTCCTAACTGCCTGCGACGATCCTGTATCGTCACAGCGTTTCTAGCAGTTTTTGCTTCGGCCGAACCTGTGTCGGCCGTTCTTCCAGGGGCAAACCCTATTATCACGCTTCTCCTTAGTGTTCTGGCGCTTTGAGGGAAGCGGTACTCATCTCTTTTTTTTAGTCAACATTACGTAATATATTTACGAGAAACTGTGATTTTTATTATTGTTTATTTTAAACCGATTCATTACATGATCCTTTTGGGTACTCTTAGATTTTACATGTATATTGCTTCAAATAATCAAGCTTTCGATGGAAAATTTGTTTCGAAGCATTCTTGGGTTTGAACTAACGATAAAAAACCATGAAAATATTTCCTTACTGTGACCACTTTTTTCTTGCTTATATGAAACAAAGAAACTGAATTAATAATTTTCTTCTTTTCAACAATATCCCAACATCTTTTTAAAACATTCTTCAATAAATTTAGCAAAAAATACGCCGACAACAAAAAATACTGCGAAATATAGCAGTAGCAAAACTTGTTTTGGAATTTCTTTCTAAGTTACTTTATTTTGTGGTAAAAAGATCACTAGGAAGGGTTAGTATAGAGAGGATGACTTTCTGGCTATTGTTTGAAAGGAACCTGCTTCGATGGTTTGCGAAAACCACTCCCAAGAACCGAGTTGAATGGGACCCCCCAGAGTGACTCTCTTTTACACACACTCTCTCAGCTTGCTCTCTGCTAGACACCACGGGGATTGGGGCGCGTTCAGTTGTATTCACATAAAGGTTCTCTTGGGAAATGGGGGACTAGCTGGATGTTTAAATGTGTTTAAATGACCCCGGATTGGGAGTTAAAGTCCCAGAAGTTAAGATAAAAGAACCGACGAGAGAAGTTATCTCTCTGTGTTACTGTTCATTTTGAAGTGTCACAATGCACCAAAGTCACAGAGGAATACTTAAAAACCTCTTTTAGAAAATCGTTCACACACTTAAGAAGTTTGTTATCTTCCGTTCTTGCACGGTAAGTAAAAAGTCAAACGTTCCGAAAAAATACAACAGTTCATTTCATTTAAACTATTCAGTTCACGCTGAATTGTCTCATTGTAAAATAACCAGATAGAAAGGATTATTGCCGCACTTGTGCTTGAATCCCACGGTCCGTTTTGACAGGACTGCCGTTTTGATGCGGACCGCACCTTTCTTCCTAAAAGTGCTCCTCCGGGATGCTGTGATGCTGCGCCGCGCCGCCTCTTTCATCTTTATTTGGGGTGCATTTTGGGATTAGCGGTGGTTTCAGTTGCTTTAACTCAATGACAAAAACTTCATTGACAGCGTTCTGAGTAAATGCCGAAACAGTATTCAGTCCTTTGTGGTTCCCGTAGTTTTTAAAATATTCCCACGCTGATTTCGGTTTTCTTCCCAGTATGAGTTATACGAGCACTTCCCGCATTGAAAATTCTTCCCTTTGTTAGGAAGTTTGAATGCATCAAAAGTAGCCGGTAAGCAGTGATGTTTCTAGTTTTGAAAACCATTCCAGCCCTTGAAGCGTTTTAGATCAGTTCCCTCCTTTACTGCGCACTAGGAAAGATATTTGAATATTCGTCAGTCGCTTGCTTTAGTAAAATAATTAAACATATTCTTTAAAGTTTTTTCTTTGCTATACTTTAATAGTAGACATTTATGGAAGATTCATTACTAATTGGTTCTTCTGATGAAGAAAACAGTAGCTATGATTCAGAGGATAATAGCTATGATTCAGAATTTGACTCTGAAAGTGACTCAGATTTAGATGCAAGCGATGGTTTATCCAATGCAAGGGATTGGTGCAAAATTGGCAGAAATGATGCAACACATCCCCCACCTCGATTTACTTTCATGGGTAATCCTGGATTAAAAGAAACTGTGAAAGACGCTGCTGATCCAATGGAATACTTCAATATGTTTTTCAATGACGAAATTGTCGATCATATTGCTTGTGAAACAAATAGGTATGCCAAAGATTACCTGAAAGATGCTACGCTAAAGCCCCACTCTCGAGCTAATAAATGGAAACCAACTTCTCCTGAAGAAATAAGAGTTTTGCTTGCAATTTTCATTCTTCAGGGTATTGCTCCGAAACCAAAAGAAAGCCTTTTTTGGACCAGAAGGCCATCACTAGAAACACCTTTCTTCAGAAATGTGATGCCTGAGAAAAGGTATTATTTACTGACGAAGTTTTTGCATTTCGTTAATAATGATGCTGCTGCAGAAACATGTCCTGAACCAAAACTGAGAAAAATCTGGTCTATTTTTGAACACCTAAGCACGAAATTTTCTACTGTGTACATCCCAGAAAGAGATGTTTCTATTGACGAGTCTCTTATGAAATTTAAAGGAAGATTGTCGTGGATCCAGTTCATTCCTACGAAGAGATCGAGATTTGGCATCAAGTTTTTTGTTTTATCTGAGGCAGCAACAGGATATGTATGGAAATGGACTGTTTACGTTGGGAAAACAACTTTATTCGATGAACAATTCGCAAATCGAAACTTGGCAACGAAATGCGTAATGACGCTGATAAAACCTCTTCTGAATCAAGGCTATTGCTTGATTACTGATAACTTTTATACATCTCCCGAGCTATATGAAGAGCTAATAAACAATAAAACAGATGCTTACGGCACAGTAAGAAAAAATCGTAAAAATTTACCCGCAGAACTTAAATTTTCTCACTTGGAGAAAGGAAATACCATAGCTTTTCAAAAGGGAAAAATGTTAGCTTTGAAGTGGAAGGACAAAAAAGATGTTTGCATGTTATCAACTGTGCACGATGCCACCCAGAAAAGTGTTGAAAAAAGAGGAAAATACGTGCTGAAACCTTCAGTTGTTGTTGACTACAATGCGAACATGGGAGGTGTTGATAAATGTGACCAAAGACTGGCATATTACTCGTCTATGAGAAGACAAAAAAAGTACTATAAAAAAATGTTTCGTCACCTTTTGGATGTTACTATTTTTAATAGTTACATATTGTATCGCAAAAATAATCGCAAATATCTGGAATTTTTAGACTTTCGCGTTTTGCTTGCGGAAAGACTACTTGAAAAATTCCATAGTCCCGAAGCTACCTTAAGTCCATCAAGAATTTCAAACAGTGCTAATATTTTGCGCCTAACTGAAAGGCATTTCCTGAGTTACATCCCACCTACACCATGTAAGATGGAACCAAGAAGACGATGCATCGTGTGTTCCAGCAAAAGAACTGATAATTTTAAAAGAATTCGAAAGGATGTTCGTACAATGTGCAAAGACTGTGATGTAGGTTTGTGTGCAATTCCTTGTTTCGAAATTTATCACACTAAAGAAGAATTTTGAAGGCTTCTAAAAAAAAGACAGTTAATGAACTGACATGAATGCTTAAAAGGTAGCAAGACTTTAATAGTTTTAATGCAATGAACTTCTACTAAAATAAAATTCGAGTATGTAGTGTATTTTCATAGATCTGTTCCACAACACATCTCTGTAAAATTGTAAGTAGTTTTCCTTTCTTAATTTTTTGCTCATCTGTTTGTTGAAAATTTTCTAAATACTTAAAGCTATATGAACTGTATTTTTATTTGCATAATAATAATAATAAGCTTATAAAGATATTATTTAGGAACATGTTTCATTTGGTTATGTGACAGTTATTAATAATCCCAATTTTATTCAAATAAAATAAACAAATTAGTAGAAAGGTAAATATTGAATTAAAAAGCATCATAAGTAAGAAAAAATTTATGAAGCAATCAGTAAAATAAATCTATATATATAAAGATGACGGTGTTAGTTTGTTTGTTCGTTTGTAACCGCTGGCCAGAAGCCCCCACAGCACCTACGGACCTGAAACTTGGCTCAAAAATTCGAACGCACCCCCGCGTGATGCACCTCGAAGCCTAAATTTTTAATTTCGAATTAGTTATTTTTAAATTAGTTAATTAGTCTCATTTTTGGTGTATCTGCCATAATTGAGGGGGGAAAACCTTCCCCCACCCCATAACATTATATATCGCTGGAAAGGGTTTTTTTTCTAAAAAAGAAAAGTTGTAGCACGTTTCTGTCCGTTAATTACGGCAGGAGATATTAATTAATCAAATTTGGTAAATTTTCAAGGCATAACTATGTACGCTGAAACACTAAACTGAAACACTAGAGCCATTTTCCATGCAAACTGCTCTTTCGTCTCTGAAGTTTCATACTGGTTTAAATTTGCGTATAGAGTTAAGCCTTGAAAAGTGACTAAATTTAAATAATTAATATATCCTGTTACTTACTTAACTTAATGTATTTTTGATTTATTTGGCGAATTGTGTTTTAAACTTCAACAAGACTTTTAGTGGAATTTAAAAGGTTGTAACACACATTTTAATTAAAGACTAGGGGAAACGGTAGTTATTGGCCCCCATATACCAGTGAAGATAATGTGACAGCAGCAAAAATTGGTATAACTCCTCTGAAAACTCCTATAAATTTGTGTACGCCATCTACTTCAAACAAAATCACTCATTTTAGCAAATTTGTCGATGATTACCAACAAAATACACCAAAAAGTAAGTGAAATTTTCTTAATAGGATAGACAAAAAAACCATTCTTTATTATATCTGAGAGTTATACAGTAGCTATTGAAAAAAATGAACAAGAAAAGCAGCAAAAGGAGTGGAAAAAAATAAAAGAAAAGAGAACGGAATGGACAAGCAGTCGTACAGAAAGAAAATGCTTTATAGAAGACTAAAACAAATAAAGATGAGTCAAAAAATAGAAAAGGGAAAGATGGAAAAAGATATTGAATGCTATAAAGTTATAATATACTTAATGAATGGAAACTATATTCAATTAACGATATACCTTCATATAATGGTATTTATCATATTCATCTAAAGGTATAATATTTTCGTATATGTATGAATAATACAGTATAACATTGAATGTTTACACGGCCAATAACTGTCTGTTTTCATGGCCCATAACTATGATAAGGTGGTCAATTACTATCAATTTGACATTTTTGTTTTTGCGTTGATTTTTTTCTAATAATATATTTGAAAAGTGTTTTCAGACAGTATGAGTAGTACAATACATTAATATAGTATCATATGAAGTATTTTTTATTTATGCAGAAATATTTCATTCATTTTTTATTCAAGCGTACAAATACGATGTCGCTAAAGTGGCCAATAACTATACCGTTTCCCCTATAATAATTTTACTTCTGATGTTTGGAGTGAATTTAAATTTTAACTTCCTTCCCACTTAAATGCACGGGCATCGCCGTGCGGGTACTGCTAGTATAACATATAAAATAAATTAAGACAATTAAAGCTTTTGCTTTTCTAAACTTTTAGTACTTTCTTTTTATAACTTGTAAATTTAATTGATCTTTCCTCGTGCTTCTGCTGTGACATACATTTTGGTTACGTAAATAAAACACGTTACTTTCTATTATACACAACTGTTTGCGACTATAATTTTCAATTTCATGTTCGGCTGCAAAAACAACATTAAAATCCCCGTAGCAAAACGGGCAGGAAACAGTTATCATACTGGAGCGAAATGAAACCGGTCTGTAATCTACGCCGTATTCACTTTGCGGCGGAAAGCATTTTTCGCCTGGTCATTGAAAGGGTTAAGTGTTAAGAAAGAAGATGAAGAACAATGAAATGAATAAGACAAATATACAATGTTTGAAACTTGGCTTTTGTTAAAAATTTTTACATGATGGAAAGCAAGTCTATATTATTTAATAATAGAGATGTTTTTATTTTCTTCTACATATAATGTGTAAAAGAAAGTATTGGATCAGTGAAAAATTGTCAATTTGGAAGAATTTACACGTTCTGACATGTGATGAATTCAATTTTACCGTTTATTTTTTTAAAGGCAAATCTGTAAGTGTGTATCTGCGTGACCCATTTTTTGGGGGCGACTCTACCTCAAAATTTACTGCATGAATTAGAATAAAATTTGGTACATACATGTACCAATATGTGATTCAGTGTTGATTGGTTTTTGCCGCTAGTTCTTCCAAGGAAGTTTTTACATACAAGAATGTAATGGAACGTTTTCAGAATAGCGTGATTTCTTTGTCTGAAGAAGGTTCAGACTAGGGCTGCGACATAGATGTCGATGTTTTGGAAACATCGATGTTTTTGGAAGAACATCAATATTTTTACCATCGATGTTTGAGGGTCGATGTTTTTCCGATGTTTTTGGAAGAACATCGATATTTTTACCATCGATGTTTGAGGGTCGATGTTTTTCCAACATCGATGTTTTGGGTTTGATGTTGCTTTCGATGTCGATGATTTATAATCTAGCAAAGAAAGCCAAAAAAAAAATACCATAAGCATACTCATTAAAAAGTTTTCATGTTTAATCAAAAGTTGCAATATTAACCTCATTTCGGAAAAAATCTATAATTGTTAGCAATGTTTTGTTTTCGATGTTTCTGAAACATCTCAAATTTGCTTTCACTTTTTACTTTCTTCTATATCTAATATATAGAAGAAAGTATTGGTTTCGTGAAAATTATCGAATGTCGAATTTTGACGGATTTGCACGTTTTGAGGTGCGCTGAGTCCATTTCGACCATTTTTGGAAAATGTCTGTCTGTCTGTGTGTCTGTGTGTGTGTGAGTCTGTATGTGTGTGACCAGTTTTTGTGGCCGCGCTAGAGCAAAAACTATTGAATGAAATCGAACAAAAATTTTTGCACATATGTACCACCATGTGAACTGGTGCACCTGACTTTTTTTAGCGAATTCCTCCAAGGGGGGTGGAGCAATCGCACGTGTTCTGCGCGGGGGTGATTGCTATATCTCAGGAAGTAACCGGCGGAATCAAACGAAAATTGGTCCATAGGTAGACCCTACTGAGTACAGGTGCTGATTCAATTTGTTTGTCAATATCTCCAAGGGGGGTGGAGCAATCGCACGTTGTCTGCGCGGGGGTGATTGTTATATCTCTGGAAGTAACCGGCGGAATCAAACGAAAATTGGTCCATAGGTAGACCCTACTGAGTACAGGTGCTGATTCAATTTGTTTGTCAATATCTCGAAGGGGGGTGGAGCAATCGCACGTGTTCTGCGCGGGGGTGACTGCTATATCTCAGGAAGTAACCGGCGGAATCAAACGAAAATTGGTCCATAGGTAGACCCTATTGAGTACAGGTGCTGATTCAATTTGTGTGTCAATATCTCAAAGGGGGGTGGAGCAATCAAAAGTGCTTATTTTGTCATTGCACCTACTGTATCTCGGGAAATATTGCTGCGATTTGAATGAAATTTGGAATAACACTAACCCAATATGGAAGCAAGCATCGATTAAATTTTGGCGCCAATCGCCCCAGGGGGAGGGTGGGGTGATTTTTGCGCTTAGTCAACAATGAGAAAAATTAATTCATTAAAAAATCGCTTTCACGCTATTTAATTATCAAAACAGCTGAAAACTTTCAATGATTTGAAATTTTTAACTGTTGCCAATTTCTTTTTACTACAAATAAAATGTTTGCAATTTATCTAAACAAGGCTTTTGCAATGATTTCCAATTTCGCTCATTGATTCTGCATTTGCAGGGTTATTACGATAATTGGGAAATTGGAGCTGTCTCCAATTACTCGGGCGAGTACGTATTTTATTTTGTAACCGGAATTCATAAGATAGATATAGAAGAAAGTTTCGTGACGGCCACGACAGCTAGTTTTTTACCTTTTAATTGTTGTTGTTTCGCATTCAGTGTTTTTTTTTTTTTTTTCGATGTCCTTTTTACATTTCAACAAAAAGTAATAAAAATACGCGATAAAATAGATTCATATTTCTCTAACCACTAGTTGCAGTTAAAGTTTTTTTTTAATAACTAGCGATGATTTACAGTCAATGATTTTTAAACATCGTTGTTTTGCATTTAATTTTTTTTTTTTCGATGATGTTTTACATTTCAGCAAAAAAACAAAAGTTTTATAAAAATATGCGACAGAAAAGTTATACAGTTAATCAACAGTAGCAGTATATATCTCGCTGAAAAAAGTTTTCTTAACTGACATCGTTATCTTGCGGTTAATGTTTTTCCAGGAGACAAAAGATGTATCTAATTGAGTGATATAAAGAGGCGCTTGTAATGGGGAGTAACTGATTAATAACTACATTAAAATATGTAAGAAATTGGAGAAAAACTGATCGATGTTTTGAAGCATCGATGTTGGAAAACAGCGATGTTTTTTTGTCGATGTATCAATACCATCAATGTCCTTATTTTCCAACATCGATGTCTTAAAACATCGATGTTTTGTTTTCGATGTCGCACCCCTAGTTCAGACGAAATCAAATAAAAAATTGGCCCATAGGAAGCGTTTAGACGATACGCCATAGCATCGATAAAGCAGAGCAATTGAAATTTTTATTTTTCATTGTGTGAGTGATTTATATCAAGTAATGCAAGTATTCAGAAAACATTTTGATTGTAGAATGGTCTTAAAGGGCGAGATGCTTATTCATTTCTGGCGTTAATCAGCTCAGACATGGCACTGTACCTTCGTTACAATCAGTATTTAAATGTGGAGTTGAATATGATACCATTTTTCCTCTTGACATTTCACCTCCCCTTTCACCACCCAGTTGTTACAAAGAAAGCAATAACTCCATGAACGAGCGTGCCCTGTTCTGTTCTCCAATGCGTCCCTAATTTGATTTCAAACGTCCCCAACCTACTCTTAAAGAAAATGTTCTAGAAGAAAACTGTCGGCTGCGTGGTGATTAAACGGTATTCCGTTTTCGCAAAAGGGAAAAAAAGCCTTTACAGCAAATTTATTTGTTTAATTTCTATGTGTGATAAAAAAAAAGAAATAATTCTAAATATAGCAAATGCACCCACAGCTCGATCATAGCATCCTATGACTGCAGTTTAACTCATTGTACAATCCTAAATATAGTTTAAAAAAACTAAAAAATTCGCTTTTAGTAAAGCAAATTCAAAAGAAGATTTTTAAAACTGTTGAATATCCGCAAAGTTTGCTTGCACTTATAATATGCATTTTGTGGACGATCGATACGCCGAACTCAGAATTAATAGCAAATGCACTTATACATCAACATGCAATATAGTTTAGCCTTTAGTATTAGGGGAAGACCGCCTATGTTGGACCACTGCTTAAATTGGACCTTGGGCTTAAAATCTAGTACAGAGATCTGTGCTACACTTTAATAGTAGAAACACAGTTTTAGGAATAAAATCAATGTGCATGAAGTTTCACCAGTCTTCTTTTAGCGTGAGTTACGGCTTGATTTGTGTTGAAAACGTGCGAAATCTTATTTTGCGGACTTGTTTCTAGAAAGATAACTCAAAAACTTGTGAATTGCGGAAAAATGCTGTTATAGTATCATAATCTATGTTTAATAAGGATTAAATCTATGTATTTACATGCGCGATTGTGAGTTTTTGACAGAGCAATAAGCTGAAGAATAAAAAATGGCGTGTTTTCCTTTATTGGACCGAAAAAAATTTCCTATATTGGACCAGTGGTCCAATTTAAGAATACGATTTCAGACAAGATTTTGGTTGAATCGTAACATAAAATAAGTGACGTTTTATTTAATAACGTAATTAAAATTATTTTAAGCATATTTTAACATCTATTCACGATATTCATTTAAACTTTTTTATGAAGCGCATTTTTATCAAGCAGAAGCTGCAACTTCTTAAAATGTATGTTTTTTTTTTTCTCTTCATCCATTAAGCTGCAGTTTCAGGTTGTTAAACATAGTAATTAACTTAAATAACATTTACGCTTTTTTACCGAGAGAAAAATATGACAGTCTTCGATTATTGAAAACAATTTACACGCTACTAAAATGTTCAATGTAGATGAAGCCGGTCTTTTCACTGTCCAAAATATTTCACTTCCAAAATATTTTGACGTATAGAGGTTAACATCAGGTTGCATCAGTAATGAGTGGTGAACGTGGTAGAAACACACTGGTTATTTGATGCATGAGTGTAACACAGTTGCAAGCTCCCCATGCTTATTTTCAAAAGATTACGTTCCATCTATGAACTTATCGTAAAAGCTTCCCTGGTGAGCAGTATGCTTGTTTAAAAAAAATAATGGATCACAAACGATAATTCACACAATTGATACAACCTTTCATCAAAACTGCTAAGCCAAGCAATGTAAAAAGAATGTCCTCCTATTAATAGATAGGCACAGCACTTACATAAAGAACATTGATGCAATAAACTTAGCTAACGAGAACGATATAATAATGCTTTCTCTTTAAGCACATCATGTACGTAGATGCCATTGGCGAGTTTATCAACACTGCCTAAGTGAGGCCGAAGCAAAAGAAATTCTATTGCAAATCCTGGAAAAAAGCTGTATAGTTCAAATATAAATTATTCTATGATTTCCTGGTACGGTCCAATTTAGGAAGCGCATGGTTCAATTTAGGCGCATATATTCCTAAATTGGACTTTTGCAACTTTTTATAAGATAATTTTTTAAAAAATAATTTTCATATTTTTAGAAAATATAAGCTCATAGGACGGTTCCTGATTAAATTTAGCTTACGATGCCCTATTTTGCATTTCTGTTTTGTTTCGCATTGAGCAACACAGGCCTCCTGTTCTTAGGGGGTCCAATATAGGTGGTCTTCCCCTAATAAGGGTAGTATTAATATATGAGCTAATATTTAGAAAAGTGCCAATTTGAGTCCCAAGTGAATTTTCACTAGTATTTCAATAACTAGTTAAAAATATAATTTTCCCCAGAAAGAAGACAAGGTTCTGCTTTCATTTCATCTAATAACATCAGAAAAAAAAATTTTTTTCTTCAGAAAATATTGTTTTTATACATCAAAAATCAGATCGGTAACGTGTCCCCAGTAGCAAAGCTTAGCATGCAAACAGGTCATGCGCACTTTCTAACTTCCCAAAAAAACTCACTTGCACGAAAATCGATTCTATTTTTACCCCTTTGTTAATATTTTACTTCATTTTTGTTTTAATCGATTTCTGATTTTCTAGCCGATGCGAAATAAGCGTGTCCCAAGTTCCGCCGTCAGAGTGGTAACAATAACTTCCGATCTATGTTTAGGCTCCCAAAATCATTTCCTGCACCTATACCACGTGATACTGAGTACCTGGTGGGATGTTCTATCGAATCGTAATTAAAAATTTGCATTTCTGCATCTAAAATTGTATGTAAGATTTTTTAAAGTGATTTTATAAAATGTGTGTCATTTGAGTCATCAGATCGGTAACACGCTCTAAAATGCGCAGTTTTTATTATTTTAAAAATTATTTTATATATAAGTATAGTCCTTTATTACAAGTGAAAAAACCACGTGTTTGATTTTGGTTTAGTGCGATCGACTCGGAAATAAAAAAAAAAACTTTGTCAGTTTGTCAGATCGGTAACAGTCAGAGCGGTAACATTGAAAAACAGCGAATATGTTACAGAACTAACTCACACGTTTCAGAATTATAAAAAGCAAAAATCATAGGTTTTAGCCATATATTGAATATTTTTGTTCTTAAAAAATGAAAAGCAATGAGTTTTTAGTACAATTGCTTCATTTGTGGTTTGTATGACCTTACAATAGAAGTTAGTAAAATAAGAAAAAGTGACACTGCAGAAATTAAGTTAATTAATTATTATTATTTTATTTATTTATTTATTTATTTATTTATTTTTTTTTTGGTGCTTCAATTTCTCATAACTTCGCTAAATAACTAGATAATAACTAGCATGCTAAATTTGAATTTCTGATCAAGAAATTAAATTTCCTGCAACTAATTAAAGAAAAGCAAGCAGCAGAGTTGTGTGTTGAAAAAGTTGAAGTTGTGTGTTGTTTCAAAACAAAACAAATGTTTTATTAGCTTGGATTTGGTAATCTCATAATTTATTTTATCTAAAAACCTTATCGCTCATTTTTATTTCCAAGAAATGCTTTTTTATAATGAAATTTGACTTTTTAGCCTAATATATATATTTTAATATAATTATCTTAATTCTATGTTAAAAATGCAAGGAAATGATATCATATTTAGAGATGTTAACGAAGACTGAAAGCATAAACTCAAATATGTAACTCATATTAACATCAGATCTGTAACATTCATCAGATCTGTAACGGCTTAAAAGTGAGTAATCTAAGGAGGGGGTAAATAACTTCCTTGACCTCCCCCCTTTTATTTTCTTGCATTTAGACCCAATTTAGACTTAAAATCCCATATTAGTTTTTTTCTGCAAAAAAATTTTTTTTTCAGAAAACTCCAACTTCAAATTGGCACTTTTCTAAATATTGGCTCATATATTACTTTTACGTTTGTAAAGAATGCGAATTTTATCTTTAATTCAGAGTTACATGCATACAAACAAACAAACCCACATGTGCAACTAATAGAAGCTTATTAAAAGGAAGAAATTTAGCGTCCCTGGGCCCTAAGAACAGCCCCGAAAAAACTATATCATTACTTCGGTACTACTGAAATAATTTAAGCTTTAGAAAAAATCAATTTAGGTACATTTTTGTTAATAAATTAAGCTAATTTTCTAAACCGCTACGTTTAAAAAAAGTTATTAAACAGGTGTGTTTGTCATACCGTGATAAGCTTAGTAGTAAATTTGAGTTACATAATTAAGCTGCATTGAATTTGTGAATTACTCTCTACATTAAATCTGTACTATACACTTAGCGTCATTTTGGAACGGCTATATTTTGGACTGGTGACATTTCGGACCGGCGACATTTTGGACCGGCGACATTTTGGACCGGCGACATTTTGGACTGGCGACATTTTTGACCGGCGACATTTTTGACCGGCGACATTTTAGCTCGGCGACATTTTTGACCGGCGACATTTTAAACCGGCGACATTTTGGGCACGCGACATTTTGGACCGGCGACATTTTGGCTCGGCGACATTTTGGCCGCGACATTTTGACCCGCGACATTTCGGCCGCGACATTTTGACCCCAAACCATTTTTGAGAAGTGAAAGACGAAAACGGTGAATACCGTAATAGAGATCCATTTCATTAAATGAGAAAGAAAATAAAAAGAAAAGTAAGAAAAAAATGACGTTCAGAAATAGAAGACGTCAGAAAAAAAAAATGAGAAAAAAATTCAAGGCCTTTTCAAGGGTTTTCAAGGACCGTTTTCGAAAATTCAAGGACCATTAACTTGTGTATTTCATCCATGAAAAATTAAAGTCCAAATGTTTTCCCACTTTATCTTCAAATGTACGATAAGATCATCTCTTTGCTTACTCCTTCAAGGTGAAGAATTTTTTTTTGATGGGGTTAAAAAGTGAAATACAAGCTTTAAAATAAAAAAAAAGATTAAAATTTATGGTTGAAGGGGAAAAAGTCTAGTATGTGCCTCGGTCTGTTATTTATCATTGATCTTATAGTTCAATGATTTTTTTACTGCACCTCTGATAGAATTGGCCAAAACTAATAAAATAAGATTGGCAACATCTACACTTTCCTGATGGGGCATCACTTGTTTTCAGCTAAGATTTGCTTCAAATAATTGATTTTAGGAAAAAGATTGCACATTTTTAAAAATTAAATCCATCTCCAAATCTGTAAATGTCAGATATTATTTCTATGTTTTTCTTTTATATGTCAAACTAAGTCTAAATCTCACTTTCTATTATAAATTGGAATTTTTATGGATCACATTTTGTTGAAATACAATTACTGTTAAAATAATTTTTTCCTCCTTTAGAAATCACTAAGAGAAACATTCGTAAATTGTGCCATTAACAGATTTTCGATTGTTTTAGTTCCGGAATGCCAAACATTTAGATTTTTCTATGATGTGCTTAATCTACATTCAGTTTTCATGCTTTGAAACACTATATTTTCAGCTAATTTTGTGTTTGTTTTTGGCCACACGTGGAAAGTAAAAGTTCATAGTTTTAGCACAATATTATAAAAATGAAGTGAACAGACTTGTTAACTTTTGGAAATAGTCATCACTTTTCTGTGACTGCTACTATTTCATTTGCTTGAAAGTTTGCTTGAGTTAAATTAAATTTGCACAAAAATGAGAATAATATCTAAATACAAATGTAAACGTTTGATAAGAATAAAATATTTATTAATTAATTACTGATGCGACTGCCAACATTTTAATAAAAAATATATATCCTCAATTCGTGTAACTCCAACAGTTTCTGACTTTTGCATAATTTTGCAATCAAAACTATTATATTTGTATGTTCTATTGCAAAGTCCAACTGGCCCTAAAATTTTAACCAATTTTGCCTCCTAAAATCATAATAATTTAAAGTTAAACACTGGATTGAAATTCTCGAGCGGGAGCGACAAAATAACAAGCTTGCAAGTCTTCTCCTACAGAATATGGGCAGTAAAGAATTAAAAGTAATGGCAAACACAAAATAAGTGATGCCTAAAGAGCCGAATCACGTATAAGAAAAATGGGATTTGTGGCAGGTGCAATATAATTTTGGGATGCGAAAAAAATTGAAACGGACATGCAACTGAAGGGTAACATGTGTAAATTTTGTGTAATCTATAAAAATTGATAGGTATGAAAAAGGAGTAGTTTTCAACTTATTTTCAATTACTCTTTAAGGACCCATGAGAAAAAACAAGAAGCTTCAAAAATTTTCAAAAACCTTCGGGCAAATCAAGTATTTTTCCGGGGCCCCTAATGAGCAAAATAAAATTCAAGGATTTTTCAAGGTTTTCAACATTTAGAATGTTTGACATTTTGTACTTTAAAAAAAAAAAAAAAAACATACATACTGTTGGCCCCGCTTAAACGAATACCGTCGGTTCCAAGAAATATTATTCGATAAGGCAGGGTATTTGTTTAAGTGTTGTCTTTAATATAACGTCTATGGCATGGGAAATATTCGGTTCCAGGATATTTTACTCATTTAAGCGGGGTATTCGTTCATCCGTTACCCGATTAAGCGGGGATCACAGTATATATATAACTTTTTGAAAATTCGTATTGCTTTTTCCCCCTTACACAATGACAATTTTTTTTTATTTAAAGTACAGATTACGTGACTAAATTTTGGAACCACACTTCCGATTTTCAAAGCGTAAATACACTTGTAGAGCTTCCATAAAAGCAACCGTTGATTTTAATTTCACATTTTGGAAATACTGTCTTCCCCGCTTAATCGGGTAACGGATAAACGAATACCCCGCTTATACTAATAAAATATCTCGGAATAGATACCATAGACGTAATGTTAAAGGTCCCCGCTTAATCGAATACCCCGTTTAATCGAATAATATTTCTTGGAACCGACAGTATTCGTTTAAGCGGGGCCGACAGTATTTCAATTTTGTTTCGGCTTCAATGTCGTGTTTTCAATAGTAAACAAACATTATAATGCATTGCTAAAAATAAACTTGTTTTATCAGACAGCATTATACAGAAAGCAGAGTTTAAAACTGTAAAATCCACATGAATGAACTGTAAAACTAACAATTTGATAGATTATTACTGTAAAACTTCGTAATTTTGTAGTTTATTACTGTAAAACTAGAAATTTCACAGTTTATTACTGTAAAATTAGCAATTTTACAGTTTATTACCATAGAATTGGCTGTATCATACTGTAAAAACAATAGTATAATACTGGCAGCAGAGATTCCAGTTTAAAACTGTAAAATGCCCGGTAATAAACTGTAAAACTAGTAATTTTGCAGTTTGTTACTGTAAAATCACTATAAAATTAGCTGTATTAACTGTAAAAGCAACAATTATTTTTTGCAATGTGGGTATATTATTTTGTTTTTTACACTAATTACTATCTTAGTGCAGGGATGGAGCTCGATTATAAACCACGTCAGTGCTAGAAATTTAGAGTTATTTCTATGGAGAAAACGAATAGCTATTGATGTTCTTCACAATTATTAATGACTAAGACAATGCAGGATGTTTTTGTTAGTGAATGACTGTAATGGTAAAATAATAACTGCATAATGTAACGTATAAGTGGAAGATTAAATGAAAAATGAATGAGTGAATGAACAAATAAATGAAAAAGTAAGTGATTAAATAAACAAATGAATAAATAAAAAATTAATCACAAATTCAGTTAAATATTTTTTACTGGCAGCCCAGGTTTCAATTTGGAATTGTAAAATTCACGGTAATAAACTGTAAAACTAGCAATTTTACAGCTTCTTACTGTAAAGTTGGTGATTTTACAGTCTATTGCCGTAAAATATAGCTGTATTACACTGTAAAAGCAACAGTATAATACTGGCAGCAGGGGTTCCATTTTAAAACTGTGAAATGCACGGTAATAAACTGTAAAATTAGAAATTTTTACAGTTTATCACTATACAATTTGCTGTATTATACTGTAAAAACAACATTCATTTTTTAGTGTTGAACTCATTGATTGAATTTATTTATTGATCGATCGATTAAAATATAGTTCATTCGAATAATTTAATGAGTGAATGATTAATTAAGTAATCTATATGAAGTTTTTCTTCTTAAGTAATCTAAAGTTCGAGTTAATGAATGAAAAGTTCTAGGGATTAAGTAGTTGATGCACCTTGACAGAATACTTGTCACATATTCCACTGCTTCTAATATTGCTTTATTTTAGGTACCCGTTGTTTCTAAATGACTATGGTAAACCTTCACACTTTACAAGTGTACGGTTTGAACTTAGAAATCAAATGATTAACCAATAAAAAAAACCCTAATGAATAACACGAGAATAAGCCACAGCGAAGGGTGGCCGGATTTAGTTGGTAATATTAATAAAATAAATGAAAAAAGTAACGTACAAAAGAGCAAACAAAAAATGAATAATTTTGCACCGCATCATTGGTCATTATTTTCTCATTAAGCATTGAAATGATGCTATCTTTTGGCAATAACACAAACTTAGCGAGTTACTTTGTTTTATTCCTCACGTGCGTTTCGTTCCGGAGTCACTTTGCTTGTCGTAATGAAATCTAGATGCAAGTTATTCATTAAATAAACATGGTGAAAATAAAACCTTTCGGAAACGCTTTTAAACCAATACTAAAATCAAGGAAAAACCTCGAAAACATGTGTTTATTTGAAACGTTTCAAAAGAAATTGATTCGTTAATTATCAACAAAACTAAATTTATAATTAATATTACAGTTGACGCTCTATATAACGACCATCTCTGTCCTACAGAAAAAGATCTTTCTAACGAGAGGTCGCAATAAAACGTAAACTTAAAAAAAAAATACAAATGCATCATACTTTCGTTAAAATAGGTTACATTTTACGGCTTTCAAAATAAGCATCAAAGTATGCTTTTCTGCATAGGATCGTAAAAAATATATTAGAACCAACTAGGGCAGAATACTAAACAGATTTCAAATTAGAAGGTATAGGGGAAAAAGTCATAGACGTATGCTGTTCAGTTTTGGTCTCATCTTAAGAAATATATTAATTTATTGGAAAGTGTACAAAGGAGGGCTACAAGGTTAGTGAATGGGCTTTGTAATTTAGAGTATGACTCCAGGCTTAATGTGTTTAATATGTATAATCTTGCGCACAGGAGAGTCAGGGGTGACATGATTCAGTTGTTTAAATTAATCAAGATAAAAGTAGTTACTGGGTTAAAGTTTTGCATGGAAAGCAGGACAAGAGGACATTGTTTAAAGCTATTCAAACCTCAAGTTAACCAGGATATTAGGAAAAATTACTTTTTTAATAAGTTAGTGGGCCCACCGGAAAAGGTTGTAATGAGCGAGGGAGTGGATAGCTTTAAAAGGGCCCTTGGTCTTTATTGGGAACTATAAACTGTCCAGGATTAACTTAACTAATCCCAGAGCCTGTTGTTGGTCGTCACATTTGTATTTGTATTTGAATTTCATTCTTACTTAAAATCAGTACTAAATGTAATTAAGCAAATTTCATTCAAAGTACGTAAAAACACTACATAAATTCTTGTCTTTTAAGGCTATTTCTTTTTTGTCTGTTATAAATAATTCTGAAAAGGCGAGCCAATTTTTTTAAACACACAAGTGCAGATGACTAGGATTAGTAAAGGTCACTTTATTTTTTTTTGGGGGGGGGGGGGATATAGTCACCTTAGATATGAGCCAGACATTTTGAGCGTCACATATTTTCCTTCGTTGTTATTCGGGTTTCAAACTTTTAATGAAGTAACATTTTTAATATGTTTCCTCGAAGTGAATTATCTTGCATATTAAGAATAGTTCTTACAAACTATTACTAATACTATAAAGAGATGCATCAATTTATAGCTCAGGAATTTTGCAGTAGATCTCTTTTAAAAAACATGTATCACTCAGTCACACGGTTTTTTTTTTTTTTTTTTTTTTTTTTTTTTTTTTTTTTTTTTTTTTTGTAGCAGAAAAGAAAAAAAAACACTTTTGCGCCGAGAAAATGAATTTTAACTTCACAACTATATTTTCTCTCCATTTTATTGCCAGATTCAAAATGTTTTTTCAATTTGAATGAATGGATAATTATGCTATTAGAAATATGATTGTTTTTCGATAAAATTATTTTTTTAAAGCTAAACGATTATTTTAGGAATTTTCTAAAAATTTACAGCTAAAAACTTCAGCATGTATCTTTTTGACAGTAACCTTTGAACAGTATTCTTTTTTTTTTTATGTCCCGAAATAAGTTTCCTACAAAAGTCAATTAAATTCAAATAAGAAATACACATTTATGTAATTTAAATTTGATTTGCATCATATAGAGTTATTCACGGAGTTATCCACGGCCCTATACTGCTAAAACGTAAAAAACAGTTGAAATTGAAGGACGAGTAACAGTATTTTAACTCAAAACGAAAGCACATTTAAAGTGTATAAAAAGCTTCGTCACGTTTCCGCAGTGCGCAGTAATCCCCTAGAACGCTCAGTTTTAACACATATTGGACATTGATTGAGTTTAGAATAGATTTTTATTTCCATTACTCAAAATAATATTGTTAAATAACGAAAACTAGACAAGAGCTCTAAGAAAATTACGGAGCAATGACTAATTAAATAATTAAAAAAAAAAACGTAAACACATATTTAACAAAAAAGATTTAAGTGTATTAAATCAAAGTTTTTTTTTTTTTTTTTGACCGCTTGGAGGGTGTTAGCAAAGTTAGTAATTTTTATGCGGGGGTCCATGGCGATCTTGACTTTGGGAACCTATATTGGGAACTTTTCCATCTGCATCTTTCCGAACTATGACATCGTAAATAACCTTTTGAAAGTGATCGTTAATTTCTGGAGGAGCGAGAAAGAAATTTTACAAGAAACAAAGTTCTATCTACATCGAACGATGTTTTTAAAAGAAATAATCTGAAAAGTTCATAAAATTTCACTTGCATTTTTCGATTTTACATTCACAGTAAATTGGTTCAGAAATTTTGAAAGGTGAAATGAAAGCAATGAAACAAGCGATAGACAACTCCTGTGTTTAAGCTAAGGATAGCATGCAGACAGGCGATACTAAATCCAGCTTAAATTTAGTTCCTCCTTACGTCAGACAAAAGTATGCCACTCCGAGCAAGCACTTCTACATTGTGACTGAAAAGAAAAGACCCTGTGGAATACTTACCTCAACAGTCAGCCTTTCCGCCACAGCCAGTCCAAACTTTTCTTTTTTCATGTGGCTCAAGAAGAGGAGAAGACCTGCGGGAAAAGAACGGGAAAAGCAAAATAAATTGAGGGCGTTGAATGACATGTTTTTGGCAGGGGAAAGGTATGAAGCAAAAATCTCTCTAGTCTCAACATAATTCTAGCAGCCCGTTTTTACCCTTAACTTAGAGCAAGTTCGAATCGGGGAGGATTTTAGTTTTTTGCGGTTGTTTTAAATACACCTCGTTGTGGAAAAGACGTTATTTGAAGTGATTTACTCAGCAGTAGCATGAACATTTTTGAAGAAAGAAAACATATATTTTCTTTCTTTTCGAACAATGAAGCTCAGAATAGCTGTCAGCAAAAGTTTAACAAAATTTTTTTAAAGGATTTTATTTATCGAGATAAATGAGGGTTTTTTTTTCAGTTGAGTACGGGCAACATAATTTTCATTAAAAAGGATTTGTGATTCTATAGAGAAACGATTTGGTAAATAAACATTCTTGCTTGTGAATTAGACATTTAGAGGAAAGAAAAACTTCATGGCTTTAACAGTAAAATAGAAGAAATAAAATTCACGTCAAAAAAAACTATTGACAAGGTTATTGAAATTTAAGTTACATTGGCAATGGCATCCTCTAGAGATCCTTGAACTTTCAATTTGTTTAGACTAACTGTTTTAGAATGGGTTTATGAGGGCAGTTCAACGAGTAACCTACTGGAGGAAAAATACATTTCATAAAATATGTTGACATTTTGATTTGTACAACAGTTGAAAAGATTTAGCATTTGTTTGATTAAACACAATTTTGAGCCTTCTAATATGGTGACCGAAGTCATGCGTTATCAATATTCAAATACACAGATGATAATAGCGTAACCTACAAAATGTGTATATGTGCTCAACATTGCTAGGGTTTTCAAATTTAATCAAGTGATTAATGTGAAACTATTTCTAGCATGATTATGGCTGCATGGCGAAATTTACAGACTTTAAGCCGAGATTGGCAGCTGGATTTAGACGAGTGGGATTTTCCATTATTACAGATTTCATGAAGGATTGCAACGTCCTGAGATTGTCAGTGTCAAAACAGTGCCAAAAATACTTAATTTCAGTCATAATCTTCCACTATGGGCAAAGCAGTGGCCGACCGCCTGCACTTCAGGACTGAGACCATAGAGAAGGAATAAAGGTGGAGGGATTTCTTCAATTCTTGAAACACAGATCTCAAGTCACATAACACATTTTAAAATAAAGTCTTGGGAGAAATCTTTTTTTTTTTTCACTTGTTTTAGGCGAAACGTGTCTTTTATTATCCGATGTTGAACCATGTGACAGGGGATCTTTGTTTCAGCTTTTTCTGAGCCAATGATTGAACTTGCTCTTTCCATTTACTAATATCTGCTCCAAGAGCGATACAAGCAACGTGTGCGTGGAATTGTCACGGTTTATAGACAAGCAACACTGCGTAAAATAACCACGGGAATTATCGTGGGACATACGTCTAGCATGTCCGTCACAACAATTGAACTCTAAGGAGAGTGAACTCGGCTGTCCGTTTTTTGCCCAAGCAAGTATAGCAAAAAAGGATTTCTCTTATCGTATTTAAACTTAAGTTTTATTCTGTAAAGAGATTTGCTATGCCTTTTTCGAATCTTTTATCTGCTCAGAAAGGGATGTCGAAAGAAACGGTCTTTTTCCATAAAACAAGAGTGCGACATGTTTTGTCCTAGTCGCTGGAAATTCAGACCACAAACTTCAAAAATGAAGTAGACTAAAGAGGAGAGAGAGAGAGCTTCCAGTAGTATTATGGCTTAATGGGCAGAGAAGAGCAGAGAAATTTGGCTTTAATGGGCTGCTACGGCATTAGAAGATCAACTTCTGTAAAATGGCTAACTTTACAGTTTATTACTGTGCTTTTACAGTTTTGAACTGGAACCTCTGCTGCCAGTACTATACTGTAAAAACAAGTTTATTTTTTGCAGTGTATGTATACATTATAAGTAAAAACATTTTTAATTCAATTTTGGAGTCTCACAATTTCTCAACTCTTTACAAAATTTGAAAATAGCAATTTGCGAAAACTCTTCATGTTTTGAGAAAAAGTGAAAATCATTTTCGGAATCAGTACTAAAAATATATAAAAGGTAAAAAAAAAAAAAAAAAAAAGACACAACCTTCACTAGTCAGCATTTATAGGGGGTGGCCAAAAGCACGTCGGTTAACGGAGAACTATCAAAAATTGTAGTTTTTGGCTTTTTATCGTAACAAATTTGGTTTTCCTTCCTAAACAGGGTTGTGAACTTTAAAATGAAAAGTGATTTTTATGCTATTTCACACCTAAAATTTATTTATTATCGAAAATTACAAACACTTGAAAAACTAGCTTTTCCCTACTAAAGCGGGTAAGCTTCACAAATTGTAATTTGGTAGAATCGTTAGCCAAATTTCCGGAAACAATTAATAAAATCAATGGAATAGCCAACTGCCATCATAAAAAAAATCTTTTTTCTCTTTTCTGATGTATTCACCATCTATAAAAAAAAAAAAAAAAACCAGAAAAAATAGACCATGATCGAACATGTTGAAAGGTTGTGCTTGGCCAAACAACAAGGGAGAGAGAATAGAAATGGTCATTTTTCCCAATTTCATTTATAGTAATAAATTCAAAAAGTAATCTTTCGTAATTTTGCTTCATGTAATGTCAAAGGGAAAGTAGCATTCAGGAAAGTTACTTAGTATAAACGCGAGTTTTCGTTATATGACATGATAAAATTAAATTAATAAGCTTTCAACTTACATTCTCCAGCTAAGGTAACGGTTTTGACATCATTATTTCTAATTAAACCTAAAAAAGAAACATTCACTAAATATGCAAGTAAAAAGATGTCCGAAGTTCATTGAAAAAGTAGACACCAACAAATAAAATCGCCTTCTAAATTCTAAAACTTGACAGTATATTAGAAACAAAATAAAAACTTAGGTTTCTGGCTTCCAGTGGCTATCAAAACCTACATCTAAGTCCTTGAAAAGACTTAATTCAGGCAGCGATGGAAGAAGTTATAGCTTTTAAAAGCTATTAACTTGTATTAATTTTTCTCCCATAAGAAAAAAAAAAGTGACACACATATTTAAATATTTAAAATAAGAAAATATTTTCGTGAACTTTTCAAACTGATGAATGTCTAACCATATATCTTGGGGAGCCGCAATAGTTGGTGCTAACAGTAGACGCATAAATTACTGAGCACCTACAAATATAGAATTAAATTTGAAATTATTTTTCTAATACCTCCGTGTTCCGTTCAAATTTTTACAACTACATTGTCCCTTTAAACTGCTGTGCCATTCCCGTCTACCTCCTCCCCTCCCACCCTCGTGATAAACTTTAAATAATCAAATAGCTGAAACAACATTGTTTGATACCGCTAAAAACTTCCCGAATCACGAAATAGCAATGCAAAAGCTAAAGACCTGAGATAAAAGTGTCGTCTCCTCACGATTAAAAATTATCACAAGAAACATCGAGCATAAATTCTTTGGCACAGTGAATTGGGCGTGGGTCGGGGGTTTTTTTGCGAACGTTTTTCCAGACTAATGTGAAAAACACAGCCACTTATTCTCTGAAAACAAATTGGCGCTATTTCGGTCTTTATTTCATAGCAGCACTTACGCGGTTTTGCCGCATATGCATAACGGCAAATTTCTGCAAGACGTGCAAAATGTCCCTGCTTCATATATAGACACGGCGTCGTTTGAAGGGAGAGAATGTCGTGACCTTTCGCTCAACTCGGATTTTGTAGAAACACAAAAGATGTGAAATTAATGCATTCTTAATTTCCTTTAAGCGTTGGACAGGAGAGACAGCGTAATCATAAAGTATGAATGTGTTCAAAGTAGAGATGGAACGAAGCGGCATTTGGCCGAAGCGCCGAATACCGAAGCTTCGGCCAACTAATGGCCGAAGCTTCGGCCGAAGCTTCGGCTGGCGCACACATTGAAGTTTTTGGATTAAATGCATAATAAATGCGTAGAGTTTTATACTTTTCTCCATATGTTTTAATATTCTTAATTCTTAGCGTTACACAATATTTTCAGCTTACTGTAGCATTCTTAAATTGATTTCATTAATTAAAGTTTATTTTTATTTTGGTTGTTTTTATTTTAATGTTCTTAGTATTACGCAACATTTTCAGCTTACTGAGTCATTCTTAAATTAATTTCACTAATTAAAAGTGATCTTGTTTTGTTTTGCTTTGTACTGCTAGTACAAGAAAAGACGACATTACTGTTTTTGTATTGCAAATTAGTAGTAGGAAGCTCTACTTGGAACATGAAAAGCTCAGTCTGCAGTTCAGTTGATGTTTTATAATAAAACAACTGATATGATCATGTATTATGCAATAGAACGACCCAATCTACTACTATTTACGTTGTGTTATATATTATAAATATCTTAATATTCTTAATGCAAAATGCTTCAGTTTTTGGTGAATTCGAAAAAATAGTATCATGCATTCTTTTTTACTTGGCTTTCATTTGGTATTTATTTTAAGAGGATTATTTAATAATTTCACAAGTTCAAAGAAACTATTCATTCCAAGGTTAAGTTTTGGAAATTATAAGCAATGAATCACAAGTAATAGAACTTTCGTTGCCTAACGAAAAAGAGCTAGAACTGTACATGAACAAGCCACTCTTAAATAGGAAAAATTGCCCACTGAATTGGTGGATGGAAAATAAGACAATTTTTCCAGGATTATCAGAATTGGCCAAACGCTACTTATCTGCTCCAGGTAGCAGTGTATACAGTGAAAGAACATTTTTCGAAGCTGGTAATGTATACGAGAAGAAAAGAAGCAGGATTCTGCCTAAAAATGCTGAGACATTGTTTTTTTTGCATCATAATTCTAAGTTGTGTGACAAATGAGCAGGTATTATTCTATTAATTCAAGAATAAATAACGAATCTTTTTTAAAGTTAATCAACTAATCAGAATTGATTCTTTTATAATTATAAATACTTAAAAAAATGCGGATCTTGGGTGGATGTGTGCTACTAATAGATTGGACCACTTCCTCATATTTTGATTTATACAAAAATAAATAAATAAGATGCAGCTTTAGGTTATGTATTAACTATTACTTATTTGTTTTACTATATCCTGATTTTGTTGTTTAGAATCTTGATCAATGAAATACATAATAAGTTAATATATGTTGATAGATTAATGCATCTCTTTAAAAAAACTGAAATTGAGTACCTATAAATTTCAAAAAATATAAAATTAAAAAAAAAAGTATTTCAGGATGCATAATAGTTGCACATCTGCCCTTGTACACATAAGAACCATTACCATTGTTCAAAGTTTCAAAGCTAGAAATCATTGAAAAATACTCAATGCAGAATATTTATATAGCTATTATTTTAAAACTAAAGTTTTTTTGAACAAATATAACGAAATGTAATATTTAAACGAACATATTGTTAATAAATATTTTATTAATTATTGAATGCATTCTGGCTTCAAATGTTCAATACGCACATATTTTTAATTGAATATAAATTTCTATTATGCTTTATCATGAGGAAGAATTTTGAGTTGAAAAGACTATCTTATATGATAATAACTAGCCTGGTACCCGGCCCTGCCCGGGTTTCTGTGGGTGTAGGTGGTTTAGTGAAACTCATTCATAAATTTCCCAACACTAAAGTGCATATCTATAAACATAATGGATACTTCTGTAAACAATGGCTATGTTATGGATAAACTATAAAAAAAATAATGCAAGCCAAAAAAAAAATAGCAAGCTACAAATAATGTTTGAGTAAATAGGAAATGTTATAAGATTGGTATATTGAAATAAATATATATTTACAGTATCAATCGCACTGAAATTAACCATTTCTAAATATTGCTCGTTAAATAAGTCCCATTATTAGTTTCTATCCTCGTGACAACATTGGTGAGGTGAAAACATCTTATGTACCTAATTTAGAAATTTTTTTGACTATAAACACTTTCTAGTCTCTAACTATTGCCAAAATCAATTTTTTTTTTATTTCACCCGTTAGCGATTGTTGACTCAGATAAATATAAAAATCATTAGAAGGCAATAAATTCCATACTTACTCCAGAGAAGCCTTGGTTCAAAATTTTCAATATGATTACAATCAATATTGTTGCTGCATGGCACCAAATTTTTGCAACAATGGGTTGAAAATTTAATCATTTAATGGGGAAATGACATAAAATTAACTGTTTTCCATAATAACTTTTTTAAACTAAGCTTTTTAGAAATAAATTATATCTTATCCTGCTCCCTGTTACTGCAGCTATCTACGGTGAAAAAATGGTTAAAATCGGTTCAGTAGTTTGGAAGATTACCCCGGACATACGTTTTTAAAAGTAGTCTTTTATGTATATAGATTGTAACAGAAAATTTGCTGCATAAATTTCAGGCCGAAGCAGCCGAAGCGGCCGAATCATAACTCATGCTTCGGCCAGACCGAAGCTTCGGCAAAATGGCCGAAGCTTCGGCTCGGCCGAAGCTTCGTTCCATCTCTAGTTCAAAGGCTAATTTGCATAAGAACTAACTTCCTACACTACCGTCATAATTTTAAAGGCTATGAATTCAAATTTCTCTGAAATTCATTTTTAGACTTTTTGCTGTTTGTTCAAAGATATAGTTATCAAAGAAATTTAAAATTTTGTTCCTGCAGGGTACTACTAATAAGCTAAAACATTTTTTTGTAATATAATAGCACAGGGGTGGCCAGCCCGCGGCACGCGTGCCACACTGTAGCACGGCAGAGCAGTAGGAGTGGCAGTCGAAAACATATTGAAAAAATTTAAAAATTGATTAAATAATGTCATTCTCAGAAATATTGAAAAAAGTGAAACCCTTACTCTAATAAGGGGTCATTCCAGAGTGACTATCGTAACATTTAGAGCTGATTTTGTAACTGTTTTTACTTGTAACTTAAGGGATAAAAAATATTTTTTAGTTATGCGGGTGGATTTACAATGTACATGGTATCTATGTATCATTTCTGCTAAGAATTTAAAAGAAAATTACTGACAGTAGATATTTTTTCAACCAAAATAGCAGCGTGACTAACGTAACATTTTTGCAACCCTGAAAATTAATGCTCATGTTGTGAGGCAAAAATTTCTCAAAGTTAAGCAAGTTAAAAATTGAATGATATATTTGAAAAATGTGCAAAGTTGGCTTTTAAAAACATAAAACACATTTATTAAATCTTAAGTTTTTTTAGTCTTAAGTGTCACTTTTACTCAAGATAGAGTGTGACTAACGTAAACTGACTAACGTAACCATCGAATAACAAGCAGTAAACACACTACAAACTATTTATATTATGACTAATCTCAGTGATAATTACAATTTTTTTTTCAATTTCTTGAAACTTCTTATGTTGTATGATTTTTATTTATTTATTTATTTATTTATTTTTTTGATATTTTTTTTACTTCGGTATTTTTTTTTCTTCGGCTGAGGTTGACATTTCTATGGAATGACCCTAAATACACTAGATGGCCAAAAGTATCCGGACACTTTCAAAAATTCACATTTTTACATATAGCTGGAGAAATAAGTGATCAATTGTTCTTTAACTTTAGTCATACAAAATATAGGCTTCACCGAACATTTCCAAGTTGAAATTAAATTACCCTTGCATTTGGGGGATGATAAGAAGGGGGGTCGAAAGACTAACCGCTTTTTGACCATAACTCTTTGAAAATAGCTCGGAATAAGCTATGCATTTCAGTAATTAATTAGCATACTATGTATAATTACTATACAAATTCAAATGAACGCACCACCCTTACTTCCGAAGATATGAAACATTTTTTAACAAAGCGGCAATTTTATTTGAAGGGTTTTTGCTCATAACACGCAGAGTTTTTGATCAAACCTTATCAAAACTTCAGGAAAGATGACAAAATACAAGAGAAAGAACATACTAAAACGGTTTTTAAAAATATTAACTAGCTGTCGTGGCCGTCACGAAACTTTCTTCTATATATATCTTATGAATTCCGGTTACAAAATAAAATACGTACTCGCCCGAGTAATTGGAGACAGCTACAATTTCCCAATTATCGTAATAACCCTGCAAATGCAGAATCAATGAGCGAAATTGGAAATCATTGCAAAAGCCTTGTTTAGATTAATTGCAAACATTTTATTTGTTAGTAAAAAGAAATTGGCAACAGTTAAAAATTTCAAATCATTGAAAGTTTTCAGCTGTTTTGATAATTAAATAGCGTGAAAGCGATTTTTTAATGAATTAATTTTTCGCATTGTTGACTAAGCGCAAAAATCACCCCACCCTCCCCCTGGGGCGATTGGCGCCAAAATTTAATCGATGCTTGCTTCCATATTGGGTTAGTGTTATTCCAAATTTCATTCAAATCGCAGCAATATTTCCCGAGATACAGTAGGTGCAATGACAAAATAAGCACTTTTGATTGCTCCAAACCCCCTTTGAGATATTGACACACAAATTGAATCAGCACCTGTAATCAATAGGGTCTACCTATGGACCAATTTTCGTTTGATTCCGCCGGTTACTTCCTGAGATATAGCAGTCACCCCCGCGCAGAACACGTGCGATTGCTCCACCCCCCTTCGAGATATTGACAAACAAATTGAATCAGCACCTGTACTCAGTAGGATCTACCTATGGACCAATTTTCGTTTGATTCCGCCGGTTACTTCCTGAGATATAGCAATTACCCCCGCGCAGAACACGTGCGATTGCTCCACCCCCCTTGGAGGAATTTGCTAAAAAAAGTCAGGTGCACCAGTTCACATGGTGGTACATATGTGCAAAAATTTTTGTTCGATTTCATTCAGTAGTTTTTGCTCTAGCGCGGCCACAAAAACTGGTCACACACATACAGACTCACACACACACACACACAGACACACAGACAGACAGACATTTTCCAAAAATGGTCGAAATGGACTCAGCGCACCTCAAGACGTGCAAATCCGTCAAAATTCGACATTCGAAAATTTTCACGAAACCAATACTTTCTTCTATATATTAGATATAGAAGAAAGTAAAAATCCGATGAGATATGAACGTTAAAAGGAAAAAAAAAAATCACGGCGCATGCGCGAACGACAGAAATTTATAACTACAAAAATATTGTAGCCTGGTATATACTGCATCTTATAAAAAAAGTTCCAGTTGAATATCATGAAAATTGAAAAAGATATCAGCGATCTAGTGAGCTGTATTTCATTCATTTGCAGACAATACATACATAGTGAGGGTCTGTCCACAAAGAGCTATTTTTAAAATAAAGGTTATTTCGTCATCGTTCAAAACCAACGTTTCAGGGGGTCTCCGGATACTTTTGGCCACCTACTTATAAGGTTTTTTTGGCCGAATGGGCGAAATGTGACTTCTATGCCAAATATAAATTTTTAAACAGTATACAATTTAACATTGAAAAATATGTTCGATTGTCCCCACACTATTTGTGAACAACCCCTCTCCATTTATGAATTGACTGCAAATGAATGAATTACAGCTCACTAGATCGCTGATATCTTTTTCAATTTTTACGGTATTCAACTGGAACTTTTTTTATAAGATGCAGTATACACCAGGCTACAATATTTTTGTAGTTATAAATTTCTGTCTTTCGCGCATGCGCCGTGCAAAATTATTTCCTTTTAACGTTCATATCTCATCGGATTTTTAATATTTTTAAAAACCGTTTTAGTATGTTCTTTCTCTTGTATTTTGTCATCTTTCCTGAAGTTTTGATAAGGTTTGATCAAAAACTCTGCGTGTTATGAGCAAAAACCCTTCAAATAAAATTGCCGTTTTTTAAAAAATGTTTCATATCTTCGGAAGTAAGAGTGGTACGTTCATTTGAATTTGTACAGTAATTATACATAGTATGCTAATTAATTACTGAAATGCATAGCTTATTCCGAGCTATTTTCAAAGAGTTATGGTCAAAAAGCGGTTTTTCTTTCGACCCCCCTTCTTATCGTCCCCCAAATGCAAGGGTAATTTAATTTCAACTTGGAAATGTTCGGTGAAGAATATATTTTGTATGACTAAAGTTAAAGAACAATTGATCACTTATTTCTCGAGTTATATCTAAAAATGTAAATTTTTGAAAGTGTCCGGATACTTTTGGCCACCTAGTGTATAACGATATAAGAGGACACGTGTCAGGATGCTGGCAAATAAATTGCTAAAACTACTGTATTGTAAGTACTTATCGTTAGAGTGATTGAGCTAAAAATTGTTTCAGCTACAGGTCATAGAATTTTTTAAGAAGCAAGTAAAATTAGTGAACCAGAGTTTACAAAATTCGGTTTTGGTTGGACAAATAGAGTGCCTTGAGTTGTTTTTGTTGCATTGCTTGAAAATAATTTGGGATTAAAACTTTATAAGTATCATTGTATTATTCATCAGAAGCTCTTTGCGCCAAGGCATTAAATTATTCTTCTGTAGGTGTCAATGTAGAGTGCACGGTATTAACAAAATACGACTAGAGTACTGAATAGACAATATTTTGTGAGTTTTTCCCAGGAAAAAGGCGCGGATGATGGCAAGTTACTTCTTCGTTTGAAATGTCCGATAGCTATCCAAGGGAAAAACTCATGAAATTTTAGAATTTGAGAGAGTGTGTTTTAAAATATCAGGAAGGAAAGCAATACGGCCTTGCTACTTAAGAATGAAACTTAGCAATTAATTTAAGCTAGTTCACTTAAAATTTTCCGACGTTTAAATACATTAAATTTATTATTGTTGGGAAAAAACTATGTTTTTTAAACCAGTATGTGCCATATATTTTTTTGTGATGAAACTTCAGTTTCTTTCTCTCGACCCAAAAGGTTAATAATGTCTCCATGATAGATACAATTTTATACTTATTTTGAAGGATTCATCCAGTTTCAGGTTATAGTTTTATAGGTTTAAAGATTTTCAAGACAATAAAAAATTACTGATATTCTCAATTTTTTTGTTCATTTCTCTGGATGACGTTACTTATTCTTACCCATCTGAAATCCAAAGCGAAATTATTGACCTGTTACATTTTTCGATATTGGAAATCAAGAATAAGACCTTACTTCAATTGCAAGTCAATCAAATTATACTGAATTTTTGAAATTTCTATCAACAATTTTTTTTTCAAATTATCACTATTCAGCTGTCCCATTATCTTGGCGCAATTACAGAAACTAAGTGACAACCCATGGGCCTTATGCGAAGAAAACTGGGGGGAGGGGGCAAAGAAAATTGGGACTTATGCAAAGAAAATTGTTTTCGCATCGCACAGAACCTTAGCATTTATTTAATCATTCTATCCGTGACATGAGGCCAACCAACAATAAACCAGATTTCAACATCCACTGTCGAAAGTAAAAACTTTGTAACGCTTAATGGACAGTTTTACTAAGCAACTATCGTTTAATAGACTAAGAGAAACAGAAAAATTCTTTCCAAAATAAATCAATAACTGAAACATACGTGCAAATAATTGTTGTAAATGGTAAAAGAAAAAGCAGAAAGTTACCACTTACTTAACATGACTTCGATGCTATGGAATGAAACCATTTCATCTTCGCTGACTATCTCGACAATAATTTCAGGAGATGTTTGCAAAACATTTAGAAGAGTTGACAGTACGAACTTCTTTCGTAAATTTAAATTATGCGGATTTTCTAAATATGAGAATGCGCAGGCGTAGCACAAATTAAATGTTTTATTCTGGTTTTTAATCTCTAAAATCCATTTATCTGCATGGCTTGGGGATGCCAGACAGTTCAATGGAATTTCCTCCATTTTGAATCAACTGAATAAACCTGAAAAAAAGAAAACAATAGATGCGCTCATTCGTTGAAAGTACATTCTTAAAATGAGTTGTAGTAAATGAAAACTAATGAGCTAATACAGGATATTATAAGATAAACATTTATTTTTTTTCTCAAAATAGGAAATTTAACAATTTTGGGCAACTGCATTGCTTTTGGAAAAAAAAATCACTTTTCTTTAGTTTGCGTTTATTACAGAAATAATCGAAAATTAAAAATTGATATGTTATTGAAGTTTTGTTGCACAAATGTGTTTGCATTTAGTGCTGATTTTAATATGGAAAGAAATTCTTGGCAGGACTTTGTGCAATTTATTTTTGCAGTCAACACTGCATTAAGTGCTGCAATTTGCACTGGTGTTTTTTCGATACTTCATTTATTATTTATGAATAAAATACCCTTTTTACCGATGTATTGGAATCATATAAATATGCATTTAACATAAATAGGTATTCACAATAATCATGCGAAAGTATACATGATTCAAATTATTAGTAGGAAATTATTAAACTATTCCACAGAACTCGTTTTACTTTAAACATTCCTAGTGCCCATTCTGTCTGATTACACAAGAAGTTCCGTCCAGAACTTAATGACTCTACTTTTCTGCATACCAACATCATCATTCTAGCATCTGATCAATAATAATCTCTTAATTATCTGAGACTACAAATGTATCTCAAACGTATGGTTTTTTTTTTATTTGATTGAGTCTTTTTTATTTATTTATTTTTTTTTTTAATTTTTGGAAGAGGGAGTTTTGACGGACAGTTTTCGTCATTATACCAGGATTTTTTTTTATTACTTCATAGAACATAAAATGGGCTTAGGAAAAATTATGTGTGCAGCGAAATATAATATATATATATATTTTTTTTAATTTGAGGGTGTTAAGGAAAATTCACACTGCTCAAAGAGCTTTTATGTTTGAAAGTTTATAGATGAGCACAGCTGTGCAGGTGCAACTAGTAAAGTTTTAGTAGAGTTAAAAATAATGGTTAAACTAGAATTATTGGTGCCAGATTAGTAGAATCACGTAGTATATTAAAAGGAGCAAGGCTTAAAGGTGCGGATTCAATTGCATTTCAAAAGCAAAAGCACTCCGAATGAACAAGTTAACACCAGCTAGAACGCGAAAAATCTTTCATGCATATTATACGTCCATTAAAAGGCTAGTAAAAGGGTTGAATTTGGATGGTAAAAGGTGGTTTTCAAAATAAGAATTTTGTGAAGGCTCTATTTATATTATAAATTTTTTTGTGCACAGGAACTGTTTTCCAATAAAATACGTTGTAAAGGTCTATTTTCCAATCAAATGATTCGTGAAAAGTCAGTTTTTCAACGAATTAAATTGGTAATGTGATATCTTGACCATTATGGTTTTCTCCCGTTCAGTTGGGAAAGAAATTCCCAGTCTTTTCGGGTTTTAACAGAAATGTGCATTTTCCCCCGACAAAGAAATATTAATTTTCCTCGCTTTTCTAGGTTCTCCAAGTTTTCCAGGAGTATACGAACCCTATGTGTTTAATTACCCAATTTAGGCTAGCATCCGATTCAAGACAATTTTGCCATTTATAAAAACTCCAATTTTGTCGAGGTTTCTTGTAGTGTAAAAGTGCCAAGCTTGGCGACATTTGGCGATTCCTCATCAAATTTTGCGGAAAAAGGTGGTACCAAAATTGATGTCAACTTGTCGATACCTCATCAATTTTCGCCCAAGCCCATCTCTCTCTCAAGCTATTTAGCTCTCAAGGTCCGCATCTGGCCCGTGGGCTATAAGGTTGGGCACCACTGGTATAAAACATGAAAAATATCACAATTTTTTTCTCAAAACAGTTTTGGTATTAATTTATAGCGTTGAAAAATGTTGAGTCAGCCATTTCTAAAACTTGTCATAGGAGGTGGAGGAGGCAAATTTTCGAGACAAACTGGGAAGCTTAACAAAAATAAATTAAATAAGAAGGGGAAATACCCGTCAAAGAACTAAAAGGTAAACGCAGGACTTAGTCTCCAAGTAAAAACTGTATTTTGACTCTTTTTAGTCATAAAACATTTCCCATTTAAAACAGAAAAAGCTTCTGTATTATTATAATTATAATATTATTTTTTTTTTCATCTTAAAATATATTTTTGATTGTATGAGAGTTATGGTAGTAAGAGGAACTTTGCTTAATTTGGCTTTTTCGTTATCTGACCTACCTTCCACTACATAAGCATGGACGGTCAAGAGCGTACTACTTTAAGGGTAGTAAACAAAAAGAAAGAAACGAAAAATTCGTAGGTATTCTTTCGTTTATTAGTTTTCGATAGATGACACGTGCGTATGAAATGTGACAAATGAGGCAGACTACCTAAATGACAACTCAGGACGCTCGTTCTTCGAAAATTTCAAGTTCGCATGAATCAGTCCCATAATGATGCCGGAGTTTAAGGGACCGTATACATTCTCACAACGAGAGAGAAATAGCTGGGAAGGAATGAACATTGACACCAGCTAGAGAATCTCGCCTTGACTCGGTCACTAGATCAGAAAAGAGTGAGATTGAATTATTTTTAGTCAGCCCGGTCCCTTTCGCTCGCAAAAAAACGAGATGATGTCCTGTAACCTAAATAGAGGAAGCAATGAGAGAAAAGTGGTGGAAGCAGATTCCAAAGGATGCTGCCGTACGTCTGACCCAAAAATGGAACAGAGTCGGTAAACGTCATTCTGTTCTCTTTCCCCCTTTCACTCCGACGATCCGGTCCCTCCTCCTTTCTATTTGTTCTGTCGGATGCTGGCAAGTGTTTTGCTCTGTTTAGGAAAGGATTCCTCTCCCCACCCATCCTCGCCCGGTTCATCCAATCGCAGCAAGCCATCCGATTTGCATCCTTCAAACACCGGGCATTGAGATATCTGATAGCCTAGGTTTATAAGAGCCTGCGGCCATTACTCCAGCGCAGAATAGCTCTCGATCGTGTAAGTGTCTTACCTGTCTTTTGTATTACTGTTTGCCCCATAGTCAACCAACTGGTTAGAGACGAACTGTATACTCTGTGTGCTTTATGTGGATACCTCGAGTGGCACAAGCTTGCAATCCTTCCTCACTGAATGGATTATATCTACTTTCTTCATCCAAAAAGAAAAATATTCACATCCTTCTACCTCAATTAATAAATCCATCCTTTTATCCTCTATCGTAAATGGAAAAATACTCCACATCCTTTTATCTCACTTAATAAGTCCTCCCTTTTATCCTTTGTTGTGATAGAAAAAAAAATAACATCCTTATACCTCATTTAATAAATCTTACCTCTTATACCAAGTTCTCTGTTCACCTTGCAAAAGGACATCCATGTAATACTAACCTATTCCTTTGTACAAATAACAAGTGTGGTCGAAAAGAATTTGTGGCAACTTGTCAGTCATTCACGTCTTTTGTGCATTTATCGAAACCTTGAAACTTTCAAAAGTGATTTTCTGCACGTTAAACTTTCTTTAAATTGTTAGCTTAAAATAGTTTTAAATTTTGTTATATATTTTTAAGGTAGTTCTCCCTAGAAATCTTTAATCATTTTTAAACTAGCTTAAGCAGTTTAATTATTTTAAAGTGTTTTGATACTAAAAGTACTTCAAAAATAAATGTATTAATCATTATTTTCAACTGTTTTGAATAATTTTATAATCCAACCCTAAAGATTTTTAGAAAATTACTTTAGGAGCATTATTGTATAATTTCACTTTGCCTCAATCAAATATCTCTTAAAAGGTAGCTTCAAAGTTAGTAAATCAAGTTTTATGAAGAGAGAGACTAAAACTCTGTGCGTGTAATACTTTTGATTTAAAAGATAAAATAGAGTGTTTGAGTGGATTAAGCTTTGTAAATTGCAAAACTTACATGATTAGTCGTAAACATTCCGTGTGTTAGTGCATTACATTAAATACCTGCTTATAACTTTGAACATTTAAACTTAAATGATTCGATATTATAAAATGTCTATTAGCAATTTATGTACTCAGTTTCCATATAAACTTTTAGTGATCGACAGTGTTAAATCTTTCTTAACCGTTAAAGCATTTAATTAGTTTGAAAATATGTGGTTTTCGTAACTTCAATATGTATAATTGAATTTTAATGGCAAAAGTTTACAAAACTGTGGGAAGCGTAAAAAATGCTCATATTTTATTATGTAAAATATTTAAAAAGAAATTGAAAACTAATAGTGCAAGTAAAAATTGTAAGTAATGTTGGAATATAAATAGTTAATATTAAAATAAATATTTACAATGAAAGATATCCCGAAAGTGTAAATGCATAAAATATGAAAGTAGGCAAAAGTTAAGTTTAAAAAACTATCCAAAATTATTAGTTTTGTAAAGGCAGTTTCCCAAATAGGGATGAAAATACGATTGTAATTAAAAGTTTATGGCTTTAAAATGGTTTTATAAAAATGAGATAGGAACTAATAGTAAATTATTTTCTCGTTAGAAAATTAGTTTATCAAACAAAATTTTCTGTCTTAGATATTTTAACGGAAATCTCTTTGCATGTATTTTGAGGTAAACTTAAAGACAATGTTTTTGGTTTCAGTAATTGAGATGTGTAACATTCTCGGATCTTCTTTTCAGAACGGGGGCATAGAGCTGTTCTGGTCATTTCGTCAGTGGAAGAGCGTTTACTTCTTTTCTTTACTCACCGAACCCCAATAAAAAGCGAAAATGGCAGCCGAAGATCCCGATCCATCCCCCTATCTGTACGTTTCTATGGAACAGAAACGTATTGATCAAACTAAACCATACGATGGCAAGAAAATGGTGTGGGTAAAAGATGAGAAGGAAGGTTACCTTTTGGGTCTGATTAAGGAAACCAAGGGAGACATGTGCACCGTCGAAATCGAAAAGCAAGAGGTAAGCTACATTCCGTATTTTCAATCAACTTTTTTATTGCATGCTATTATACTTTTATCGCATATGCTGTTGTCCAAGTATCCTTGTCTCGCTTCATTCAATCCGATCCTCTTCACTTCGCGTGAGTTAGCGCCTTGTTTCGCCTAGCAACAAAAATGATAATCAACATTCACTTTTGAAAATTGAACGATTTCACAGATCTTTCAAGTGAACGGAGATTACTTATTTTGGCACCATGTTAACTAAGGTGCTGGTTCATGCACAGTGAAGTGAATCGGATCTTTGTTCACTTGAAAGGGCTGTGAATGAAACTTTCCAAGTGAACGGAGAAAACCGTGTCTGTTACCAAGTGAGCCAATGTGTTGATTCAGGCGAAGTGAAGTGAATCGAATCAAATCGAGTGAAGCAAGATAAGCACTCCAAATTATAACAGATTTCGAGTCTAAATGGAGTCATTTTTAAAGTTGATAAATTTATAATTTAATCGTTTTGATAATCTTAATAGCTTTTGTTTCTTTACATACCAATTCACATATGAGCTGAATGAATTTCTCATAAAATAAATTTAGAACGAAAAATTGTTCTTTTGAGCAAATATTTTTTTTAAATATGCTCAGAGCTTTTCCATAAAGTTAAACATAATTATTGCGTTGCATTTTGCTAGTAGTCCATTTAATAATTTAGTAGGTTAGACACAGACCGACAATTCTTTCCTATTTAAAACAAAATATTCTAAAGTTTTGGCTGTTGTTACATTAAAGAAGCACTAAATTTATTCTACCAATCATTTAGTTATAAGTCAGAACTAAAAGTGATTAGTTAACAAATAAATTGGATATAAAATGAAAGGCATATTTGTGACGCTTACAGACAACTTAATGTAACTTACTTTTATGTTTGTTTTTTTTTTTAATTTATGATTTACTTATTTATTTTTCATTTTTTGGTTATACAAGATTTTAATTTCTGTATTTTTTATTAAGATGATGAATTAAAAGTAAATTACGATAACTTTTTCAGTTTTTAACTAGTCAATATTGCATACACAGTAGTTAGACAATTAAATTTCAAGCCTGAAAGTCAGATATCTAAAAGCAAAATTTCATGCATATTATTACGCATCAAACAAGTTTTAGAATAACATATGCTTAGATATTACAGTGTTTTCTAATAGTGTTCGTTCAATAGTGTTTAAGTGTGGTTGTAACAAAATATTTATGCAGAACAAACATTTCCTCAAAACAAAATGTAATTAAGAAATAAAGTATACACGTTTAAATATAGTTATTATGAAGATCTAGGGAAATAACTCGAAACTAGGTGTAGGTTTTCTGTTCCTTTTCTTTTCTTTTTTTCCTTTCATTTTAAAACTTGCATTTAATAATATGATTAAAATACTAACACTGTAAACTCGTAACTGATACTTCTTAGGTGCATTTAGAATGAATAATGAATAGCAAGATTAAATGTTTAATTCTCAGTACATTTCATAAGTAACAAAAGGAATGTTTTGAAAATGCGAATGACTCTTTAGAGCTTTAGAGCTTAAAATATAATTTTTTTAAAAGTAATTTAAATGTTTTACAAAAATCAAAGAAAAATCAGAATACTTGCAAAAATCCAGTAGAAATTAAATGTTCTCTTTAATATTATGGAATGCACATACATTTTAGTTTATGTTAATGTTAAGTAAAGTGTAACAATAAATGTTTTCATATTAAAAACTATACACTCTTTTCACATGAAAAAAAAGCATAATTTAAAATCAAATTAATTCAGTACCGCTTTTTTTTTAAAACATGAGATAAATACATTTCACTGTAGACTTAGTTACAACAAATTAGTATTTTTTAATGAAAACACGCGATATTCGAATGGAACAAATAGAAATTCAAAACATCATCACTTTGAAATAAGAGTAAACAAGCTAATGTATCAACAACACAAATCTGGGCCCCAAAACTAGGTTCCTAAAGACAACTACCTTCTAACTTTGTTTTCTTTTGGATACAAATTAACAGACAGTTTAAAAACTCAGCAAATAAAAAGTCATACCAAAACATATAGCTCAAATAGAGATGTCTGACGTAAATATAAAGTTTCGTTAAAATTTAAAACAGATGCTATTTATGTAGACTTACACCTGAGTAGATAGACACACAATTAGGTTTTATTTAACAATGAATTTAAGCACCTAAAAATGTAAAACGTTCCAAAATGCAACTTTTACAACAGAACTTTTGAAACACGAAAAAAGTAAGAATCAAAAGCTTATTTTTGTTCATTAATTGATCATTGAAAATGTTAAGCAAACAATTCAAAATGTGAAATTGTGCATGATGCTTACAATTTTAAAACGTATTTTTATCGTTATAATTTCAGAACCGAGTTGTGAAAAAGGATGATTTGCAACAAGTCAACCCTCCAAAATACGAAAAGGCAGAAGATATGTCTAACTTGACATACCTGAACGATGCCAGCGTATTGCATAATTTAAGACAGCGATATTATGCCCAACTTATCTATGTAAGTTTTTGCTGTAATCTTATGAATATTTTTCCAACTAATTTCATGAGTTTTTTTTAATAATGGTACATTTAATAAGGTTTGATAAAAGTTATTAATGCAGACGAAAATTAGCACCAAATTAAATTTAACTTGTGTTTTTTGAAAGACTACATAATTTAAAAACATCATATTGTTTTCATATTAAATAATATCGATTAGTCAAAAATATACGACAAATTCCAATTACACTATTTCACGCAATCAATAGTAAATTAAGTTAATTTTGTTTATGTAACGTTTCACTATTGCTTGCATTTAAAGTTGGGTAAGGATATCTTAAAGGGGAAAATGTTTTGAGGTTCAAGTTTTCAGTGAACTTTAGGCAGTAAGAGAAAATAAAACTATAAATAGAAAAAAAAATTGAATTTTGACATCTCCAATTCAAAGTTTTTTATCTGCTGCTGGAAAAGAGGTTCCTTAGAAGATCCTAGTTCCAAAATTGCATAAAATAAAAGCAATATATTTCCCGAGTCCCCCTCATTAATCCCACAACATTAATTTAAAAAAAACATATTTGGAATTTAGTGATTTTTTACAAATTTGCTATGCAATTCTTCTATTTTGAAGAATAAAATGCAAGAAATATGTCACACCTTTTACAGCGAAATGCTACTTGAATCATATGAAACGTCCCTACTTCTATTTTAAAGAAAATTGCGAACAGACATACCATTTTTTTAGATACGTAAATTTCATTATTAGTGTACGAAAGTTAACATACGGTGATTACTCCTCCAAAACCTACTATGTGCAGTAAATCATATTTTTCACTTTTACATTAGTTGTTCTAAAGCATGAATACGGTATATTTATTACGATATCGATACGATTTTATACCTTGCGGTTATTTGAGAAACAACCGGAAAAGGTAAGCATTCCATTACATGTGGTAAAATCTAGGCTTTAAATAGTTTGTGGTGTAAAGTAATTACAAAAGAGTAAGAAAAAAAAACCTCATAAACCTGATAAAAGATTACTGCTATTCACTAAGTTTAAAAGCAGCTTATGCTGCGGCAGTTGTTTATTTCATCTCATTCAGCCGCCATTAGCCAACGACTGCAGCACCTTTTATAGTTTACTAGCTGCGTGGCACGGCGTTGCACGGGCTTTGATGTAGTGAAGACAGTTCAAGCAAACTACTCGCCGCCAAGGCGACTCGCTTTTAAAGTAGTGAAGAAAGTTTCAACAAACTACTCGCCGTCAAGGCGGCTCGCCTTTAAAGTAGCGAGGAAAGTTTTAAGAAACTACTCCCCGCTAAAGCGGCTCGCTAAAAAGCTTTCCTGCATCAAAAAGTCAATCGAATTATTTGCACATGCTTCCTCAAAAATAAAGACGATGTCAAGTAGCGCATGCTCAGCACTCTTTAAATAACAAATAAAATTCCTTACAAAAAACAATTATTTTCAATCGCTTTCTTCCTGTAAAATTGTAAAATTCTAAACGATTAAGTTGTTTTAATATTTGGATCGCAGCCAAAAAAAAAAGTCCCTTCTAAAAACAGCAATGACAATTTTATTTAAAAACACATTTTCAAAATGGTACCAGAGAAAAAATATGTCATTAATAATTAGAATAAAAACAATTGTTAGAACTTTGTTATAACACGTATTCCAAATGACAATGGAAAAAAATAGCACTCTTTCATTTTAAAAAGTTCAATTTAATTAACGTTTTAATTTAAAATCGCAACGGAAAGAAATAAATATCTAGGAATTTTAAATAGTTCGATAATTTAATTAACGTTTTAATTCGAAATGGCAACGGTAAATTATATTAGAGAAAAAATATTAGTCATTAATTAGAATAAAAACAATTGTTAGAACTTTGTTGTAACACGTATTCAAAATGACAACGGAAAAAAATAACACTCTTCAATTTTAAAAAAAGTTAATAATTTAAAAAACGTTTAATTTAAACTGGCAACGGAAAGAAATGAATATCTTAGAATTTTAAATAGTTCAATAATTTAATTTTCGACTTAATTCAAAATGGCAGCGATAAGAAATAAATGCCTTGGAATTTTAAATAGTTCAATAATTTAATTAACGTTTTAATTCAAAATGGCAACGGAAAGAAATAAATGTCTTGGAATTTTAAATAGTTCAAAAATTTAATTATCGTCTTAGCTCAAAATGGCAACGGCAAGAAATAAGAGTCTTGGAAATTTTAATAGTTCAAGAATTTTTTTTAAAGTTTTAATTCAAAATGGCAACGAAAAGGAATAAATGTCTTGGAATTTTAAAAAAGTGCAAAAATTTAATTAACGTTGAAATTAGTATCTCAGCTAATTGACGTCGTAGAATTACGCGGTTGGTCTTATTGTCTTCCTTAGAAAATTTTGAGTCGAATGGTACTATGTTTGATTCTCTACTCTCAGCGATTTTTGAGGAGTTCGATCTTCAGACGGACAGACAGACGCGGGCAGATTTTAATAGTAGTAATTGGAACTGCAAATGAATTGAGAAGCAGTATCGCAATGCAAATTCGACCCGAAAACCCGCTTTGTGTGTATGGATGGTCACCAAAAAAGTGAAAATCTGCCATATGTTTACGAAGAAACTATGCCTCTAAAATAGCTGTGTAAAATGAAAGTAAAATAGTGTACAAATAAATGACGAAGCTAACTCATTGCAGTAACACTATGAATCTAAAATAGGAGCCAAAGTTTCAAACTAAGAAAATTCAGCGATAACATTTTTTCTTCTTCCTGCACAATTTGCACATAGCAGGTTTTGGCCAAACATGCAGTAGAAGTTCGCATCTAACTAGAAAACCATACAATAGTATACTAACGAAAAATGTTAAATAAGTAGAAATCAAAGGAGCATAGTAAAACACGTTTCTGGATGAATAAATTATTTGACAAAGTGCCCCCGTTATCGAGATATAAGTTCTTAAAGTTTGCCAAAGTTTAAAAAAAACTTAAAGATTTTAGAGAGTTTTAGAAAGTAATGGAAGACATTTTTCACACGCTTTGTAGATGGATATCCTGGCAGATGCAAACGGTGAAATCGCGCGGTAGCTTTAATTTCTCAAAGTCTTTAAATTTGGCGCTTTTCTTAAAATTTTGACGGACTTCAAGATCCTGTATCTAGATAACAGGGGTTCGAGGCCGATTTTTTTTGTCAATATGCTCCTTTTATTGCCACCTATTTCAACTTTTTTTCAGTATTATACTATTTGTGTAGTTCCTTCGTAAGTCACTTACCAACGAAAAATACACAGTTCATTCATATCAGTTGAATTTAAAAATTAGTTCAAATTCTCTTCAAATGAGAAAAATCTAAAAATCTAACAGTATTTAATAAGTTAACGAATGCAATTGTATAATTTACTAAATGAGTAGAATGGGTTATAGAAAATATGCATTTTTATGCTTCCTTCCAGACCTATTCCGGCTTGTTTTGCGTAGCTATCAATCCCTACAAGAGATTCCCCATTTACACAGCAAGATGCATGGCATTGTACAGAATGAAGAGGCGTACTGAAGTACCACCACATTTGTTCGCTATTTCTGATGGTGCTTACATGGCCATGTTAGCAAGTAAGTACTCGTCTATGGTAAACAATTGATTATATACAGGGTGTCCACTCCAATCGTGGACCAATAGCTAATTTCTAAACCGTTAGAGATAAGCATATAGTTTATTTAGGAAAAAATCTCAAAATTATGAAAGGAATTTTGGGTCTATTCAATGTTTTTCAAAAAATCAAATTTTGAAAGAGTTACGAAATTTAAATTTTTATACAGCCCCCCAGTCCTATCAATCATATTTAGTAAAACATTCTTGACACTGTAACGTTTAAAACTAAAAAAAAATCACTCTTCTACCACAAAAATTGACCGAGTTATGACGTTTTGAAAAATCAAGATTTTGAAGGATTTCGCATACGGTCCTTTGAGCGATATCTCGATGACGTCATGAAATAATGCAAAATCTTGATTTTTCAAAACGTCATAACTCGGTCAATTTTTGTGGTAGAAGAGTGATTTTTTTTTAGTTTTAAACGTTACAGTATCAAGAATGTTTTACTAAATATGATTGATAGGACTGGGGGGCTATATAAAAATTTAAATTTCGTAACTCTTTCAAAATTTGATTTTTTGAAAAACATTGAATAGACCCAAAATTCCTTTCGTAATTTGGAGATTTTTTCCTAAATAAACTATATGCTTATCTCTAACGGTTTAGAAATTAGCTATTGGTCCACGATTGGAGTGGACACCCTGTATACACAACAACAATTTTTACATTTCATCTACGTTCAGTTTTTACATTTTATCTACGTTCAGTTTTTACATTTCATCTACGTTCAGTTTTTACATTTCATCTACGTTCAGTTTTTACATTTCATCTAAGTTCAAAAGGCACTATCGCAATAACTTGATGTATCTTATTGAAAAGGTTGATTTAAACAAACAAAAAAAAAAACTGTCATGGAACTGATAGTAATAATAAGAAACATTAAATCTGAGTTTTCAGAGGTGTTGATGACCTTCTCTATGGATGGGATAAGATTTGTGGATTTAGACATATTAGTGACTCCATCCGGGTTCTTGGAAGAACAGAGTCAAGGCCCTCGAAATTAAAATGAATATTTTTAAGTTAATTTCCATTGAGTTTAAGAAAATTATAATTTTAGAAACATTAAAGTACTTGATGGTATGCATCAAAATTTGTATATAAACAAAAACGAAAGAATCAGAAATCTGTTAGAAAAGACAATAAGAAAATGAAGTAAGAGATAGTCAGAAACTAATAGCTTTACGAAAAAAACATTTGAAAAAAAAATCCCGAAATAATTAAGCTTAAAATTACTAACATGCGTTTGCACAGCACATGCCGAATAATTGAAAGAGTTTTATTATATCTTTTTAAAAATAATTAATGCCTTAATTCAAATACAAAGAGTTAAAAAAGTTTTTAAAAAATATGTATGATTTTAAAGAAACTTTTAGGGAAAAAATTAACTTTAAAATGAAATTGATGTTAAAAGGAAAAAAAAAACTACCAGTCTTATAGCTGTAAAAAGATTTTTGAAAAAAAAAAAAAAACATAAGTTCTCAAAAAACATCAAAACTACTTTCAATCATGAAATTTGAGTTCGACACAATTTCTGAACGCATTATGATTACACTAATACAGAGGTGAGCTCTACGAGTTTCATGTGCTGTCTCAGTTAAAGCTGGTTTTTGTGTTAATTAATATTACACATACTGTTAAAACCTATATATCGACTTTTAAAATTGTAATACATAAAGTAGACAGGATTACGTGCAAAATGAGAGAGTCCGTATCAAACTATCGGTAGTTGTCGCCTTAAAAAATCTGGCAAATAAATTGAAACATTATATGAATATTTAGGTACCCTGGAATCTTTAATATGAAAATATGCTCAGATATTTTTAGATTTTGACGAGGGCACCCACCGCTCAGATGCCTGCTGTGAAGCTGATATTTGAATCACATTTAGTAAATATAAGCAAGGCTAATATAGAACTGCGATAGAGTTTTTCGAGTTAAGAGAAGCTTCGTGATACACAGACTCGGATTTTTACACATTACTGCAATAAGTTAGTACTTTATAAGTTAATAATTTTAAAATACTTAAGAAACTGACATACAGCAACAACACATTAGTTTTTCGAAACTACTAAGGTGACATTTAACTAGGAAGTTGTTAAAAAATATATTCAACATAACCGAAGTTCAAGACACAGAAAATGTAAAATTATTTCTTTTATAAGACACGCGTAGTGGTAATTTGAAAATCCCTCCTACAAATGCACAGAAAGGAACGAAAACTTCTTTCTTCTCAAGAAGTATAAAAATGGCAATCTAATTATATAAAAAAATACTTAAAAATGCCAATAAAATTTGCACTTTCTTTGCACATTTTTCTAACAGTTGATCACTAAAGGAACAAATGGTAAACACGGTAGTAAGAATTAACATGTGGAAGTCAAGTGGTTGATTGATAGCTTCTAAAAGTCAACTAAGAAAAAATTAGGAGAATAAAATGTTTTAAAAGGGTGCCTGAAGCTTCGAGATATGCGGAGTGACTTCCAGTTAACTGGAAAAAAAATTATACACCATTTACAACTATTTGGACATCCAAAAACTTCGACATGGGCAGAAATTCGAGTTAAAAGAAGTCGGGATATCGAGAACTATTTGGACATCCAAAAGCTTTGACATAGGCAGAAATTCTACTTAAACGAAGTAGAGATCTCGAGAACTATTTGGACATCCAAAAACTTCGACATAGGCAGAAATTCGAGTTAAACGAAGTCGGGATATCGAGAACTATTTGGACATCCAAAAACTTCGACATAGACAGAAATTCGAGTTAACGAAGTCGAGATATCGAGAGTCGTCTAATATATTTTAAAAACCCAGTAATGGGAGTAAATCCATGAGTTGACTCAATGACCTACGAAGGAACAATGTTCCGATCAAGGAAAGGGCTATATTTAGTCTTCCGGCAGCCTGTCCTCTTCATGCTGGTACTTTGACAGTAAAAAGCACCCAAAGGATCTTTCTTTTATTTTTAAAATCTTCCATTCTCTGGTTAAGAACTCGGGATCTAAATCGCTACGAAGGGAAAAAAAGGGAGGAGGTTACCTTGTGCCAAAAGAAAAAAAAGGTGTATATCGTGTGGCGTTCTACAAAGCCATTTTCGGGAAGAGAAGAATGCAATCCAGCGCCAAAGAAACAGATTACTTTTCCGGATGTCACTATTATTTTTAGCCCTTTTGGCACCTGTGCCAAGAAATTTCTTTTATTATCTTTATGGCTGCTTTCACCGCTAGCCTAATGAAGAGCACGCCATTAAAGAGAAACAAAAGGAAAACGACAGCTTTGCTTTCGAAAAAACTTCGAAATTCTTTACGTCAACAGGTTACAATTAGTCCTTTCAAAAATTTACTATAGGCGAAATTCCGTGCGACATTGTTTTTTTCATGACCTTTAAACGACAAAAAAAACCTTTCTTCTTAAACTGAATATTAGACATTTTATCATGTACATGCAATATACCACAGCTTATTTACGAGTTGCGCCGTACCATTGCTGCGGCGTCTCGCTGGTACGTTAGTTCTATGTTGGCAACCAGTTTTTTGCCCCTCTTAGCTTTTACAAGAGAATATCTGCTCCAGCTGGGATACTTCCTAGTCCAGACTGATAAGTCCACAATAGGGACGAAACTGAAGTCTCTGGATGGAATAAGCGAGTTGGTGGTATATTGCATGTTTTATGCTTTAGCCCTGGCTTAGCTGTGGTGACTTATTGCTTAATTTTAAAATGCAATTTATCCACTTAGAAAATGCCTCTCAATACATAGATCTCAATAATGGCGGGTGAACCGGAAAAGAACAATTAGACATATCGTTGCCTTAGAGCAACAGTAAGACATCTATACATGGAAATAACAATAACATATATTACTGTTCTTCTGAGAAGACAATATGGTACACAATACAAAATAAAGAGCTTTCTATTATAGTGCAACTTTAGTGAGTTCTTTATCAATAACAAATTTGCTTAGCTTTAATTTATTTAAGATAACTAGTTTTCAAAATGTTTTCCCGTCAATTTAAAAACAATGCTCTAAATCATTAGAACTATTACATTGCAGAAGCGGGAAATAATTTTGATGAACTTAATAATTTCGTTAATAATTTTCTACTAAGATATTCATTTAATTTGTGTACATAACATCTATACCCAAAAGCCTTGTCTAGTGGTCAGAGGAGTCTGACCGTGATGCGGTGGCCCCGGGTTCGAATCCCGACTCAGGCATGGATGTACTCTGCCTTTGTCCTTCCTCTGTGTGTATGACTGTGTTGTGAATGTCCGCCAGACAGACCCTATAAACGGGTCTTCGGCATGTGTGAGTGAAATTTATTACTTAATTATTACTTAAAAATTTAAAAACACTCCATAAACTAAAACTACTCTAAGTTAGACTGCACAGATTTCTAAGACCACAAAAATTTAATAGTATTTTACAGTATTTTATTTTAAAATATCCGACAATTTTACTTTATTCCTTTGCTTTAAAATATCTTACAAAAAATGCTAGAGGTAAAATCTGAACTGCACTATACAAAAAAGACTACACTATACAAATAAGTTCCAAAATTGTATACTTGCTAAATTTCGTCATAACAAATTCACTATTTATTTTCATTAAGCGTAGTTACAAGCATTGACTATAGGGTAAGAATAGTGTTTTATCTTAACTCTACACAAAATTATTCAAACCGCCTTAAATTGGCTTAAAGTTAACTGGAGTGACAAACATCCAAAGTATTTTTATGTATATATAGAAAAAAAAAATATTATATATATACTATCGGCCCCGCTTAAACGAATACTATCGGTTCCAAGAAATATTATTCGATAAAGCAGGGTGTTCGGTTAAGCGGGGATTTCTAACATTGCATCTACGGCATCGGTTCCAGGAAGATTTATTCGTATAAGCGGGGTATTCGTTTATCCGTTACCCGTTTAATCAGGGACGTCAGTATCTACTATATACAGCGAGTCGAAGAAAGATCTTTAAAATTCTAAACATTAATAATAATAATAAACTAACAGGTGGACTGAAATGCAGTTTGTAGCATAAAAAACCCTAAAAGATATTTTAAAGATTTGTTTATCAACTCCGAACGGTACATTGGTCATAGAGAACCTTCAGGATTCTCGCCCAACTCCTCTAAGTATATTTTGTGAGATTGTGTTAAAGACATGTTTCATCAAATACCTGTTTTTGATACATCGGTTTTGAAGGAAAGAATACAATTAACAGTCGTCAAAATTACACAGCAAAGGAGGGAGAAGGGGGGGGGGGAGACCATTGGAGAGAGACCGAGTTCAAACTCGATATTCTGACCGCTACTAACGAAGCTCACGTTGAACACTGCTTTCTAGAGTTAAAGTGACCTACAAAAACTGTTTAAATTTTTCCATTATATAACAACAAATTTCATTTAATTTCACCTATTAAACTTTTGTCATTAATGTCTAGAAAACTAGAGATATTTCTCGAATGTGGTGTATATATAAAAAACAGTTTTGGACACCTCAACTAAATTATTCTTCAAATTTTTACCCCACACCACAGCCCAAAATTCAAATTAATCTTCGTTAATGGACAAAAGTTATTTTTAATGTATAAAAATTTTGATTGTATGTTTTATTTCATAAAACGAAAAACCTAATGTTTCTCTTTCTTTACAGATCGTGAAAATCAGTCTATGCTTATTACGTAAGTATTGTTTAGACATGAAAATAAAGTCTAATTTTGTACACCCTGTGTAACAAATTAGAAATCTCAATGCTTTGAAATTGAATTTCTAAATCAAGACGCGAAATACTTGTGTTAAAAAAAAACTGTATAAGGGTTTTAATTAGATTTTTTTTGATAAGTTAAACTTAGTTTGCAAAACAATTGAAGTGTTTAGACTTATTAAGGAATTAGACTTATTTGCCTCGCATTACAAGTTTTATAAATCACCGTATATGAAAGTATTCCAGACTATTTTTTTACACATTGCGACATTTTGTTTACAATAGGACTTTTCGAATTAATAAAACTATTAAATTTTCACTAAGATGCTAAAATTTCAAAGCTTTTAAAATTTCAATGTACTCGTATAAACTACCAGGATAAAAGCAATAGGCCCAATTTTGTTCAAATCTGAAATGGAATACAATATAGTACAATATATAAAGAAGAGTAGGAGCAATTATTAAGTAATTACAATCCACAGAAAGGCGATTTCCGGGTGTAGGAAAAGCTATTTTTAAAATACTCTATGTACTGGAGGAAAAAAGTGACCGAGGATCACCCGAAAGCTCAAAACAAGTACACCCAATTTAAATAGCATACAGTGTATGTCCCAAATTGCCATAAAGTCATCTCTGCCATGTTATTTATATGAATACAAGAACGGTTAATACTGAGAAAAATGAAATATTGTGTCAGTTCATTGGTAATATAAGTGCTAAAATATAAATTCTAAATAAAAATGAAATAAATTTTCATAAAAATTAACGTTTTTATTAGCACATGCATTGGAAATGTCGTTGGGCTAGAAAAAACACGTGCTAAAGAAGTCCGCAGTACTCTGACGCTAATGAGTTAAAGAGTAAGCACATAATTTTTATTTAATACGCACTTAAAGCCTTGAAAAACGAATGTACTCAATATTAAATCTCGAAACAATGTTTTTTTAGACAAAATAAAGAAATACTGGTCGATAAAAAAACCTTTGTACTACAAAGTAATAGTAAGAAAAACATTGTTTAAAGCTCTGCTTTGCGCATTTTTCCTACTATTACCAAGAGAAAGAGGGTGTTATTTTAGTCTCCAATACAACAGTTGAAATTCAACAGAATTTTCATTTTAAATGACGGTAAAAAATCCTATGTAGCATATTTCCAATTCATGAATCATCTATTAAAACATATAACTTTATTTATCATTACTTGCTATTGTTGGTACATTACTTATCTATGCAATACAAAACCAGCTCGGTTATTTCGATCTATGGACAGCTGTTTCGAGCTTATTATGCTCTCATCAGTATGGAATACGAAATGCTGGAATGCATGGAATGCTGTTGAGAGCATAATAAGCTCGAAACAGCTGTCCATGGATCGAAATAGCCGAGTTGGTGGTGTATTGCATGTTTCTGCCTTAGCCCTTGCTTAGGGGCGGTTACTCTGCTTTATTACTTATCTAGTTTTGTATGTGTTCAAATCTCCCTAATTTAGTTAACTATTTTATACCGTTTTCTTACTGTAGCGGTGAGTCCGGAGCCGGAAAGACTGAGAACACGAAAAAAGTAATTGCGTACTACGCGAATGTTGGTGCTTCTACTAAGAAGGGTGAAACAAAGAAAGGAGTAAGTTAAATGATTATTTCACCCTAATTTAAATTTCCTTTGCTTACAATAAAGTACAAAGTATCTATGTCTGTGTGTTAAGAGAAAACTCACAAGGAAAATCTTTCTTTGCAGCCAAGTTTGGAAGATCAAGTCGTGCAAACCAATCCTGTTCTTGAGGCTTTTGGTAACGCTAAGACTGTGAGAAATGATAACTCCTCACGTTTCGTAAGTGTCTTATTTTTGCAAACTTCCATATGCACTCTAAATCTAGATCTTGTGCTAAAATAATTTTCTTCTTAAATAGGGTAAATTCATCCGTATTCACTTCGGTCCAATGGGCAAACTGGCCGGTGCTGATATTGAAACATGTAAGTTATAATTTAGTTATCTACAATACAAAGTGTCTGTATCGTCCAAAAGAAATAATTCAAAATATCATTGCACACTTTTATAAATTTTTATAATGATGATATGAATTTTTGTGCAACAAAAAGCTACCGGTCACTGGAGGTTTCCTCTAAAACGCTTCACTTTAACTACATAATAATTCCTACCTTTTCACTCCTTTTAAAAAAATTTCTTGAATTATAAGTTTACAAAAAGTGAGCTTATGTTTGTAAATAAATACACGCAAATAAAATAAAAAGAAAAAAACCAAAATTTTTCAACTGCAGTTTTCGAACATTGCATTAATTGGAAATGTAAATTAACGCAATAAAAATATCATAGGCAATATCAATGCATCAAAATAAAGTTGAGTGAAGGCGTTTACCTATCCGAACTTCAAATTTCTTAGAAAAAAGAATATTTAAATAGACCTCTTTATTCAGTTAAGAAAAATTTACTTCAATGGATGCTTAAAAAGTCGCTTCAGAACTTAATTCACACCAAGCTAAGAAATACTGAACTAAATACGAACCGAAATAATATCATTATAAATAATAAATATTAATATTAAAATTATTAGTAATTGCAAACTGTAATAGCACAATTTAAGTCAACTACTTTGAACTAAACTGCTGGATATGGGAATGTAAACACTACAATACAACACAAATACACATTAAAATATTTTATCAATATTTTCTCAAAATCATTTAATAATATTCCTTATGAAAATTACAGATCTATTGGAGAAAGCTCGTGTGATCTCCCAGCAAACCCTTGAGCGTTCTTACCATATTTTCTACCAAATGATGTCAGGCGGCGTTCCCAATCTCAAAGGTATATTTTTTCAATTCTACACATCTTGTTAGTCTTATCACTAAAATAATTCAATGTCACTATGACCCTCTTTTTGTCTTATAGTATTAAGATCCTTTTGAAGTAAGCACTTGCATTATTGAATTTCGATTACTCGCGAAGACAAAACGTGGCAAAATTGAACATCCGAGATCAATCATTAGAATATATTTTCATTTAGTTTAATTCCGAGGCTTTAATGTAAATAATATTAGTCAATTTAACCAAACTCAATTTATAAGAAAAAAATGCTCGTACTAGTCAGTATTTTTCTTTTTCTAGTCCTATAATTTTTCTTCTCCCCAAGAAAAATATTTTAATCTGATATCCCTACAGACAAATATAAATTGTCAACTGCCTCGAGCTAATCAAGTTTCTTTTTGTTTCTGAATATGTTTAAGTAAAATATCTAGACACTGAAACCCTTTGACAAAATTTTAAAACTGCATCGACGTATTGATACGAGAATTTCACGCAGTTACTGTACTATAAATGGAGATTTATAAAAATCAGTTAATCTTTACCTTAAAGAATTACAAAATATTTCGAATTCGTCTAATAACATTTATTTGCAATAAACTATGTTTTGAATATGTGATATGCACTTTTATGTATTTACAAATGATACCCGTTGCTTAATAATTATTTGACTTAGTTTAAATTTTATGCAACTCCAAAAATCAAAATTAATATATTAGCAATGGAGAAAAAAAAATGTTTTTAAGTTTCTCTCAGTCTCGGAGTCCCATACTTTTTAGCTCATTCAAAAAATAAGTCTAAGAAATTATTATAAATATACAGAAATGGGCAATGATCATTACTTTAATCTAAATTTGAAGAACTCTTAAGCCATTTTATCAAATTTTGTCTCTTTTATTAACATTTATAAATCGATTCCTCAAATAAGAACAATTAAGTATTTTAACTTATTCACTCACTTCATTAGAAAATTTTTAACACTGAGTTCCGCAAAACCCAGCAAGAGCTGAGGATTGCCTGATGCCCTTTTATTTTCAGAACATTCAAGAATCCATATTCCAAAAGCCATTGAAAACAATACAAAAATGCCTCTAGACGTTACAGCAGAGTTTCGTGTTAAGTACAGTTTTCGGTTAGCGGTTAAGTATGGGAAAAACTTTCAGCAATTTTATTAATTATTTGTGCGAAATTATTTATTTGATATTTGCAATACTAAACCATTTAAAAGAGTTGCAAAGTTGTATTAAGTCTAAGAAAGTATAATGGATACAAAAATAGTTTTTAAAAACTAATTAACGTAAAAACCTTTGAAGTGTCGAAATTTACAGATCAAATTTATGTAACCAAAAGAACTAATTTACATTTTCCAGGCTATAAATATTTTTTACAGCATTGCTTTATTTATTTCAAAGAATTAATGCATCTCTTTCCTCTCAGAAAATTGTCTTTTATCCAACGATATCTATGACTACCACTTTGTGTCACAAGGTAAAATTGAAATTCCCAATGTTGATGACGCTGAAGAAATGAGACTTACTGATGTAAGTATACGTGCACAGAAGGATAGCAGCCAATAAATCTCCCCCAGGAATGCGTCCATACTTTCTGAATTTCTCAAACTCCTCTTTCTCTGTTCTACTTTCACTAATTAATCATTTCTTACCCAATACGAGTACTGTACGATGTACAGTTCAGCTTTTTTACGACACATTACGGGACCAATCACTGAACCAACACTTATTTTAACAAGTGTGGTGAATGTCTACTGATGAATTTTGTAATTCTGAGTCGTAATTTTACGTTTTTTGCAAGTATTTTGTGAATGTTACACGCAAGCAAGGAGAACCTATGTTTAGCATAGTAGTAAACACTGACCATCTGTCTTTTTTCCTATTCAGAAATCTGTCTTTTGTCTGATGATATCTACGAATACCATTTCGTATCTCAGGGTAAGGTAGAAATCCCTGGCGTGGATGACGCTCAGGAAATGAGAGATACGGATGTGAGTATTAAAAAAGACAGGCGTTTTTGAACTAGACGCTGCATGTTCGCTTCTGCTACACTCATTGATGCATTTTTAGAGAGCGTTTACATGCATTGAACCGGCTCGAAACAGGAAATAGGGATTCACGGATATACCGTTTCGCTCTCCATCTTCTAACCAGGAAACTACATTAAAAGTGTAAAAATAAAAAATATATATAAATAGGTAGCAATCGAAAGAGCAGGTCTAGATATGTTTTTTGGCGTATAAATTATTTCCTTTTGTGTTAACATTACTGAGATATACTGTTCTAAAATCTGTCGAAATGTGAGAAAAGTCGCCAAACATAAGATTTGGCAAGAAATAAAAGATACCACAAGACTTCAACATCTGCATGTGGTAGGACATCTATCAGCAATGTGTGTAAAATATGTCTTCCATATCTCATCGAAACTCGCTAAATTTGGAGATTTAAACAAAAATTTAGGTTCACTTTAAGAGTTGACTGGAAATTTGTGCGTTCGGAAAAATGTTTTACTCTGCTCTTTTTATTACTACTTATTTTGATTTTTTTAATGGTTTCTTGGTAAGGAGGCGAGGAAAATTTTCCTTGCATTAGAAGTCTGCAATGAGCCGGCTTTTATAGTCAATGAAAATAGCCTCTTAGGGCAATAAACATGGAAAATAAATAATTTCTCACGTTTCATAAAAAAATAATATGAAGAAAGAGTTTGCAAAGGAAGTAAATGCATTCGTTTAATTGCATTGAATTGAACTGCATAAAGTAAAAATGCAACAATGAGTCACCCGCTTTAGCCGTTTTACAGCTATGATATAAAGTAAGTATAAGGACTGCCTTCGTAAATTGAAAAAAATTGCAATTTTTTACCTATATCATTTGACTAAATATAATCAGAATTTTTTTTTTTACTATACGGAGCTTTTACAGTTAAAAACATATCTAGGATTTATGGGGGTATTTAACTTTATTTGGGGTATTTAACACATTAAAGATGTGACTCCAATAAACTCAGTTAAAGTACGTAAGAAAAGTTGATTTGTCTTTTGAAATTAAGTTTGAATAATGATAAAGAAAGCAAATTACTTACTTGCAAAAAATACATTGCAACTTTAAGTTAAATCTATTATAATGTTAAATATACTTAGCCCTTTTCTCTTTTAAAAGAAGGCTGCAGTTAAACAATAACAGACATATTATGAAGGAAGTCCTTACAGTCATAGCTATTTTATAGGTTTTTGCTTTTGCGAATAGGACTCTTTGAGCCTTTAATTTTGCTTTTATAACTTTAGAAAAGCTTTATTATTTTTGCAGTGGCTTTTTTGCTTTTTAGCTATGCTTTTTTTAGCTTTTTAGCGGTGCTTTTTTGCAGCTTAATTATTTTTGCATCTTTAGAACAAAGCTTTTTATTAGTATAGTTTTGCTCGGCTTTATTTTTATTGTTTTTAAGCTTCCTTTTTCGCGACCACAACCTTTTTTTTTATAAAACTTTTACCTTTATATGTTAAAAGTTTCCCTCTTTTTTACTTGTCTCTACTTCAATCCTCATTTGCATGCATTTTTGTTTATGGTAAGAAAAAATTTATTTTTTCACAATTTAAATTTATCTTTCTGCTTTTTTTCTGTGGCTGTTGCATGTTACTTTTAACGAAATAATTTCAATAATAGAATGAATACGAACAATATTCATTCTATTTTAAATACTCTTTGCATGAATTCCTTTATACTTTAATTTATACGAACTATTCAGTGCTATCTATTTTCTTTACTTTGCATGTTACAACTGTTTCTTATGTATCTTACAAAATTATATGCTTATTATTCTTTCTAGTAAAATACTTACATAAGCTATTACTACAGAATTTGTTACTTTTTATGCTACAGAATATTGTTTATATTATTATAAATACATGAAATATTCTTTCTTTGGCAATCAAACCTTACTTTCATAATTCTTTATCGAAATGCCAAAAAATCGTATTTAATGTTTAGTTAGTAATTATTCAATATTTAAAGAGACTACTTAGCAGCTAAAGAAATCTTTTATCAGATTCATAGAAGGGATAACTTTTGATCTAAGAACTAATATATTTACTCGTAAATAATGAAAAATGTTCGTTTCCTGAAATCTGAAATGCAATAAATGAAATATAAAGTAACATAAAAATAACTATTATAATGTTTCCCGTAACTTTCTTTTTGCTGATTGAAAAATATTTCTATCTTATTTTAATATATTCTTTGCTTCTATACAAATAAAACGCTTAATTCAACGAAAAATGTTCGATGGTGAAAGCAAAGTATTTTAAGTGCACACTGCAAAACATAAACCGTTGTTTTTACAGTATAATACTAACAGCAAAGGAACCAGTTTAAAACTATTACATGCGCAGAAATAAACTGTAAAATTAGTAGTAACATATATATTAATGCTAAGTTTGCAGTTTTATTACTGTGAATTTTACAGTTTTAAACTGAAACCTCTGCTGCCAGTATTATACTGTAAAAACAGCAGTTATTTTTTGCAGTGTATAATAATATTTTCCGTAACTTTCTTTTAACGGGTTAAAAAAATCTCTTTCTTATTTTAAAATGTTCTTTACAAGTACAAATAAAACGTTTAATTCAACATAAAAAGTTCGATGGTGAAAGAAAACTATTTTAAGTACAATAGAATAGAGTTAGTACATTCTAAACATTCGATTATGTTAACTACAGATTATATTGCTTTCGACATTGGTAATAAGTTTTATCATGCATCTTCCAGACTGCTTTCGATATCTTGGGTTTCAGCCAGCAATACAAAGATGAAATTTACAAAATCACTGCCGCTTGCATGCACTTTGGAGAATTAAAATTCAAGCAGAGGCCCCGAGAAGAGCAGGCTGAGCCTGATGGCACAGAGGAGGGTGAAAAGATTGCCCACTTGTTGGGTACCAACGCAGCCGATTTGTACAAGAACTTGTGCAAGCCAAAGATCAAAGTCGGTAACGAGATGGTGACCAAGGGTCAAGGAGCTCAACAAGTATGCAATTTTTTATGCTTTTCAAATTCGTTGTTATTTTTTTATGAGAATACACACAACGATACTTTTCCCTCATAAGTACGTCACTTGGCGAGATGTTTACTTCCTATCTTGGCAAAAATTGAAAATTGTTGATTCAATCGACGCCATGTTTGCTCTTTCTTTACTTATTTTTCATTTTAATGCAATTTTTAATGTTTATTTATGACTAGATGCTTTTATCTGGCTGATTATTTTGTGAGTTAATGGGAGTATTTGAAGTTGTTTTGGGGAATTCTTCTAGTAGGTTCTTCATTTTATTTTACACCTTGTTATTTTTATTTTGCCTATCATTTAAATTTAATGACTAGAGTTAATTCTTTAGATGTTTTTTTTCTCGTTTAATTAATTAATTCATTATTTTAAGTCCATTAAAAACATAATAATGTATTACATCATGAAATAAGAAGTTTCCATATAATTTTGCCCGAAGCTGGTGGCAATGAATAAAATGAAAAACAATCGTCAAGATTGAAATGCGCCGTAAGGTACATTCAACGGAAAAGTATCAGAACAATAAAATCAAGACATTATTCCATTATTCCTCTAAAAATGTTTACCTCTTAAGCCAATGCAACCCAGTAAATTTAGTTATTTTAAAACTATAAATCATTTACGTGCCTAAGAGGAAATAATTCTTCATCCAATAGGTATTGTACTCCTTGGGTGCCTTGGCAAAGGCTTTGTTTGACAGGACTTTCAAGTGGTTGGTAAAGAAGTTGAACGAAACTTTGGACACCCAGCAGAAAAGGCAACATTTCATTGGTGTGCTGGATATTGCAGGATTTGAAATCTTTGACGTAAGTATAGCAGCAAAAGGAAAAGGAAAAAATCTTTTTCAAAAGTGAAATTCTTTACTTTTCATGTTTTTTGTTTCAAGTAATATTTTCCACATTATCATTATAGTTGAATTAAAATCTGTAAAACAGTAACAAGTTTCATTAAGTTTTCCATTTTATTTCGAAAATTCTAGACAACCTAACAAATATATTTAAAGCAGAAACATATTACTTCACGTGATTCAACACTGTAGTAAAGGCTAGAATGTAATCATTTATGACTGATTACTTGTTGAAAATCAAGTAATTTCTCTAAGTGGAAATGGGAAAAGATCATGAACATTTTAGCTAGAATCAAAATAAATCTACTCCACTCCAGCATTATTTCTTAATATTAAGTAATCGGCCAATAACTAGCGAAAAAATAAATAAATGTAAAAGTAACAAATTCAGTTTTCTCTTAAATAAACAGATTTTCACTGAAGAGAAAAAGCTAACAGAGGTAACTACAGCTCAATGCGCCCAAAATAAAAAAACACATACGCTTTTCATACTATATTCATTACTAATACTTATTTCGTACTATATTCATTACTTCGTTTATTCAGGATTGGTTAAATTTTCCGAAAAAATTAAGTTGAAAATTAGATTTTGTAATCGGTATTCAACGCCCGAACCTAATATGCAAAAACAAAAAAAAAATTAAAAATATATATATTATTCAAGAATTTGGTTTTAAAAGGGTTGAATACTTTCAAATCAAGCTTTTTCTTTTTAAAAATAAAGGCGTTGAAAAATAAAGTACTCCTTTAAGCAATTTCATGCAAAGTTAAATTCCTAGCAGTTTCTTGTAATGTTAATAATTTTTACCTCTTCCTTATTTTAACTTCTTTGTACTATATTTTTTTACCTAAAACACTTTCTATACGTTCTTTATGTTACCTAACCTTTAAGAAATTGAGAAACTAGATGTTTTAAAACTAGTTTTAAATTTATTAAATTAAATTCTACCAGTTTCTAATAACGTTATATTACTGTCTACCTATTCCTAATTATAATTTATTTGTGCTTTATTTCTTTACCTAAAACCTTTCTATCTGTCCTTTTGTCACCACAATATTTCAGAAACTGAGGAACTAACTTTTAAAAAAGTCAATAATAATTTACTTTGGCTATAAAAATCCAATATTAAATAGTAAAAGAAAAAACTAGTTTCTTTTGATGAAAATAATATCATACATGCATTAATAATTAGCTGTGACTAAAACGTCAATTAGTACAAATAATCTTTAATAGGGCTAAAAGTTTCGTAGAAATTTTGTATAACTTTTGTTCGACCTTTTGTTGTGATCAAATTCTTTGTTCACTAAAGACATGTTTTTCATTTTTAGAAATAGATTTCTCGTAATGTGAATTAATCTAGATGTTAGTTAGTGTTTATAGATCCTCAGTTATCTGTTTCTATGTATGTATGTGTGTGTTTCTCTCAATTTTCTTCCTTTTTCTATTTCATGTACACACTATTTCCTCTCTTTCTCTGTCTGCCTTTTTTCCTTTTCCACTACTCAGTTCAATGGTTTCGAGCAACTGTGTATCAACTTCACTAACGAGAAACTGCAACAGTTTTTCAACCACCACATGTTCGTGCTGGAACAAGAAGAGTACACTCGCGAAGGTATCGAGTGGGTGTTCATTGACTTCGGACTTGATCTTGCGGCGTGTATTGAGTTAATCGAGAAGGTAAACAGATGATTATCAGCAAAAAATGAAGGCATGAACCGCTGCCGCAAAAGCAAACACTGCACACGCGCCAACGCTTTGCAAAAGAATGTCAACTTAAATGAAAGACAAATCCGCACAAAGCTTTGCCTCCGAATACTCATTTATCATTTTGCTTTTGAACCTAATAGTTTGTACTCTGATTTGGTGAAATTATTGGTTACGGAACCATGAATACTCTGATTTAGCGCAAATTATTTCATTTTAATTAAAGGTAGTTCGGCGAATAAATGAAGAGTTTATAACTTTTAACCCATTAATGCCTGACATTTTTTTTCCAAAGATATTTAGAGAAGATATTTGGACCGTTGGATCCAAAGATTTCAACGGTTATGTAATGCAATCTGTTAATAATGAATTGAAATAATACCAAAGTAATAATTTAACACTATTATTTTTTTGAAATGCTCATTTTTAGAAAATTTAGACACTTTTTGGACGTCCCTAAAAAGGGACACTAAGCATAATGGGTCAAGAAAAAACTTTTTCAAGAGTTTTTTCTTAGATTAATTGGCAATAATCATTTCTTTCGGTATAACTGCAGAAAGAAACTGCTAGAAAATTTTGCTATCATACACCTATAGGAAATTCTATTTTAGTATTAAAAATTCAATAAATATGATTATAGTACCCAATCTTGCCTTTAGTTTGCATTTTCTGAAAATACATTAAACAAGATTAATCTTAAAGATATGAATTTAATATTCAATACTTGATTACTAAAATATATTTAGTCACTAAATCAGAGTATGAAGTACGAGGTTACTTGCACTAACACTAATATCATGTATTAAATTAGCTTTTGCTTTTTCCTCCTTTCCCTTGTTTCGCCGCACTTTTTACAGTACAACGGCTTTGAACAACTTTGCATCAACTTCACCAACGAAAAACTTCAGCAGTTCTTCAACCATCACATGTTTGTACTGGAGCAGGAAGAATACAAGCGTGAAGGTATTGATTGGGTCTTCATTGATTTTGGACTCGATCTCGCAGCTTGCATTGAACTGATTGAGAAGGTAAAGAGCATGAACCAATTGATTTTTGCTTATTAAGTTAGCTTTTTTGCCTCTTTTGAACAATACAATATAGTACTTAGATTAAGCTGCTTTTGTACACAGCTTTGATTTACTAACAGCTTACTCAAAATTTGCTAAACTTGAAATATAACTTGTTCTTTTTAACATGATATTTATTTTTTCTGAAACTTAATTCTGTATATATCATTCTGAAATAATATGTTTTTTTACACTAAATAAAATTTAACACCAACACTTTGTTTTAGTTTTTCGATTGTACTAATTTCCAGTTTTAGAGCTTAGTTGAAAGCTAAAACACTGAAAATAATCAACTCAAATTTATATAACTTTAGTCGTTTCTTCTTCCTTTTTAAAAAATGATAATTTTATATTTTTATTTTCAAGTAAGGGAAAAATATTTTCAATCGAAAACCTTTTATATGCACTCTCTCTCTCTCTCTCTTTTTCTTTTAATTTAAAAGTTTAGTATTTTTATCAATGCATTTAATTAAACTATTTTTTCATAGGATAAGTGAATGGTTTTTTAAACTGATGTTATAGAAATATTAAAAACAATTTTCAAAGCATTCATTCGCTAACTTAACAATTTAATTACAATGTTAAAATACTTTCTCTAGTCCAATTTAAATAATTATGTTTTTTGTTGAAGTATTTTTTCTTTCTCTTTCGTAAGACTAGTTTACTTTTTGATTTGCAGTAAATGATAAACATTTTTAATAGTGAAACAGATTCGTATCCACCTTTTTTTTCTTCTTTTTTGGAAGTTAATTGCAGTAGCAAAACACTTGTTTTAACATTTTTTGTACGACTAGTGTTATTTTTTGCACGTTTTTTAAACTGATATTAAACAATAGTGAAAGCAATTTTTAAAGCATTTTCTCGTTTTACATTCAGCCTCTGGGTATTCTGTCCATCCTTGAAGAGGAGAGCATGTTCCCCAAAGCTACCGACAAGACCTTCCAGGATAAGTTGAACTCCAACCACTTAGGAAAATCAACCAACTTCGTGAAACCCAAACCACCCAAGCCAGGCCAACAAGAAGCTCACTTCGCTATTGCTCACTATGCCGGCACTGTAAGTATCTTGTTGATTATACTAGAATGCAGCTTAACTTGGCACTGAACGTCACTACGGGCGGAGCCAATAAGAGCTCACAAGCAGTCAGCGATCTCCTCTAATTCGCCAAGTAGGCTGTGACGTTTTATCTAGCTCGTTTTTCATAGGCTAACGTCACGCAAACGTCACGCTGACGTCACGATGTTTTTGTCAAGAAACGTTGCAGTGTAGTATAAGTATTATAGGGTGTAATGAATATCCCGTTTTGATACAATTTGAGTTTTTATTCGTCAGAATTTTCATTGGGGTAAGAACATATTAAAAACCTTTAGCTGAAGGACAAAAGTGCACTTATTTAACTTTCAAAACTCATTAATTACAAATTTCGTCTTTAAATTACACTTGTTAAATTTTTCATAATTCGCTCACAAAGCCCTTTTAAAAATAATTTGATGACATGATGGGTTTCAAGTATTATACTACACAAAATGTATTTAGAAGAAAAGTTTTCTATTTAATTTTTAAAATTTCTATATTACAAATTTCCTTAGTAATTATAACAACTATAATACTAATACTAATACCACTAATGATAATCTATCAATATCATACAAAAAGAGAGCATACAAATAGCTCTCAACCATGTAAATAGTTTAAGAGAGCGTTATAAATTTACTGAAGGAAATGAACAAATATTTAATTTTCTACAAACAAAACTAAAGTACACTTAGTTATAAAAAAATTATAGTAAAGAGAGCAAGAGATTAAAAAGCTAAAAGAGCATAAAATTAAAGCTGCATATAGGATAAAAGTCTAGACTAGATTAAAAAAAGGAGACCCACAAACATTAATTATTGAATAAAAAGTCAGTGCAAGCACCACGGAAAGAATTAGTGGTCATATTAAAAAAAAGGATCTAGCAAATCTGATCCACCGCTATTCCATAAAATTAAAAAGCTTATTAAACAAATGGGGGGGGGGGGAGATTTGTTTTATACTACTCATCTCTTTCCCAATCTAACGCACACCGTTTTCAAAACAGGTACCCTACAACATAACCGGATGGCTTGAGAAGAACAAGGATCCAGTCAACGACACTGTCGTCGATCAGTTCAAGAAGGGCTCCAACAAGCTGCTGACTGAGATCTTTGAGGATCATCCAGGTCTTGGTAGTGACGATAAGTCCAAGGGTGGTGGCGGTGGCAGGAAGAAGGGTGCTGGTTTCCAGACTGTCTCTGGTCTCTACAGGGTAAGCTACCCTAATTTAAAAATGTGCTTTTCTTTTTCTTTCTTCTTTTCTGATTACTTAACTTCTAAAGGTTTAATGTGGTATTTTTATTTTTAATTTAGACTTGATTATCATTATTATTACAAAATCTTTTGAAGTTATTATCAGTACCAGTCAGATATTGATTTCAACTTCATTACTTATACTATTTTAAAGAAAATATAAGAAAGGCTTACTTTTTTAAAAGAAAATATTTTTACATCGATTTACCCATAGCTAATGTTTTCCGTTATTTTGTTTAAACTGATTTGATCATGTGCTTATAAATGAAATATCTAAAGCAGAAAAGTCTCAGAAACAAACATGTTGTTTTTCCTTCAAGGAATCATTTTCTGATTCAAATAACAATTGGATGTTTAAAGGAAAATTAAAAAATAGCTTTCATCACTTATTAGATTTTGAAAATCGTATAAATTCATTTGCTTCAAACTTCAACGAAAGTAGTTCATTTAAAAGAAGAAAAAATGCCTTCATTAATCAATTTTAATAGTACACTGTTAAAAAGTTGAAGATAACTTAAATTACATTTTGATTGTGTTTCTAAAATGTTTTTAAAGTTAGAGCCTGATTTTGATAAAACAGGGTATTTCGGAAAACTGCAAATTCGACGATGCTTTATTTTAAGAAAAACTGATGAAGTATAAAGCACTACACCAGAAATTCTTTCGATCTTCTCCAAATTTTTAACAGTGTAACGGGATGGGTATTAAAATTTTAGCATATTTCATACTGATTAATTCTTTAATTTTTATAACTCGATTTTATATGATCCTGTATTTATAATGATTTTACAACTTTTTAGAGTGATATTCAGTTTCGTAAAAATATTACCATATTATGTTTGCATATCTTTATATCACATTATGAAAGTTATTTACTTTTACTTATTTTTGTAAAATATTTTTGAGTATTTAATTAGACATACCATTAATAAATTACAGCATCTTCTGCCATTTTAGCCGCATTTATATTAATAGAAAACGATGTGGAATTTGATAAGTACGACATAGTAAGACAACAGGACACTGATTACATTTTTAGCTGCTTTTTTGCATTAGATTGCTTTAGAACTATTTTAGCATAATTTTCTTTTGTTTTGATGCAAATACTGCAAAAATTCTTGAAGTTATTGCAGTTTTAAGCATAGTTATTTTTATGTGTTTTGTCTAACAACAGCTAGAGCTTTTATTTGTATTTTCTTTTCCTTTTTATTGTTATTGTTTTTAGGTATTTTTTGTTTTTTACTTTTTGCAACAGAAAATTGTTTTTTGATAGTATAGCTTTATATAAAAAAAGCTTTGTGTTATCATTTTTTGCATTTCTCTAACAGATATTTTCGTTAAAATGTAATACATGCTGAAACAGATAAGCCGAAATTATTTATTGCATAGCTTCTATTGCTTTCGCTGCTTTGTGTAGAAAAGAATAAAATTTTGATAAAGTTATTTATATTACGTTCACAAGAAAGATGTGAATGAAAAAAAAAATGGGTTTTGACGGCGTCAATCACATGTTTTGTAGTGAAAAATAAAAATAATGGCGCCAAACAGACGCCGAACATTAGTTTCCTTTGTTCGTTTCAGAGAAAATCCACAAAGTGGCAAACCTTCTTTCAACCCATTTTTTTTTCTTTTGGTCTACTTTTCGATGCAATTAGTGCATAAATTTAAACGCTCAAACAGACAAAAAAAAACTTGATTGTTTTTCAAATGCAAAAGGAAACGTTGAAACAAAATTTTATTCTTCTCTTTGATCTAACTTAGTATATATTAAATGCTTTTGTGTTGCTTTTCACTCTTGTAACAAGAGGATTTTTTTTAATGTCAACAATTCATAGTTTAAATTATTGTGCTTCGCTTTTCTAACTACAGGAACAGCTAAATAGATTGATGGCCAGCTTGCACAGCACACAACCTCACTTTGTACGTTGTATTATTCCCAACGAGATGAAACAGCCAGGTAAATTCAGATATAAGATCCCAACCCCAGGAATGGACAATGATTATTATGATCCTTATTGTGACTGATTGATGACTGATCCTTATTCTCCCCGAACCCTTCACTTCAGCTATCCAACAATAAACACCTGACATACACTACTTGCCTTGTCAAATTCCCATATCATTTAATCCGTATCATGTCATTTCCTTGTCTTCCTGTTGTATTTCGTTTGCTGTGGTTGTGATTTTTTTTCCTTTCCTTATCACTTTTCATTCAATCCTTTTAATAAATGGAACGTTCGTGACGTCAATCGGATGTATTCGACTAATTAATGAAAGCTGAGAAGTATTGCCGAGGAAAGGAAGACATGGAAAGTTGCTAGCTAGTTTAGAATTTCGGGGGTTTTAATCGTGTTTCCTTGTTTGATTGAAAAATAGGAGCAGTTAAACAAGCTGATGACAACTCTTCGTAGTACTGCTCCGCATTTCGTCCGATGCATCATTCCTAATGAGACTAAATCTCCAGGTAAGATAAGCAAGAATGTTACAAACTCTACGAGTTGAAGTTAGAACGTATGTATTGCATTAATGGACTAAATTTTAATATTAATGCAGATAAGAAAAAAAGTGTAACAAACATAAAGAATCAATAACGTATATATGAGATTAACGCACTAGAGTTTTTGCATTATGTCGAAAAAGTAGAATATGTAATAAACATAGCGAATCTTTGTGTATTGCGCTCTAAATTTTTAATACCAATGCATATAAGCAACAATGTTTCACAAATAATTAAAAATATATATGTATTGTATTAATGCATTAATTTTTCATAATAATGCAGATAAGTAAGAATGCAACAAACTCTAAGAATCAAAGTTAGGACGTTTGTTTTTTATTAATGCGCTAAAATTTCATATCAATGCAGATAAGCCAGAATGTATAACAAACTTAACGAATCAAAATTCAAACTTACGTACTGCAAAAATGCGCCATTCTTCAAAAAGTAGCCATTTTGTGCCACATATGACGATTCACATCTTTCATTAAAAAGTAAAAAAGTAAAGACATTTTTTTTAATTAAGAAATTATGCATAAGTGTGGGATTAATTTTTCATGCAACAAAATTTTGTTCAACCCATTTGTAACCAAGATTTTTAATGAAATATATGAAGCGTCACCGTGCGGAACGAAATTACCATTTTTCATGAATTGGCATTAATGCCCAAAATACACTGAATTTTACTATAAGTATTTTTGTTGAGTACTTATTATAATAAGAAAATGATGAGTTTTTATACGAGAAAATGTAATTTATGTCATGAAATAATTTCTTTAATGAACAAAAATTTTCTTTTCGAAAATTAAGAGGAAAGAGTTATTAAAAGACATAGGTGGAAGTCATCAATTTTTATGTTTTCAACGGATGCACTTTTGTCAAAGAATATTCCATTCCCTTTGAATTTTTCAAACAACCTTTCCAACCCGAAAATTATGCCTTATCCTCGATTTTTCCTGTTTGCTTTCTTTGCTTGTCTTAATAAAATGAATCCTGCATTTCGTATAGAGGTAATGTATATTTTCTTTCTATTCTAATTACCAAAATTTTAATATTACACTTGTTCTTAAATATATTTCATTATTTCAATTTAAATGTTCTTTAACTAAAGATGAAGAATTAAACGTAGATTTCTCTTTATAGCATTAAATATAATTTTCAAGAGAGAGTATAAATCACATGATTTCGTCTAATAAGAAACATTGTGTTTGATAAATATACTGTAACGTAATAAGTTTAATAAATATTTGCCTGATTAAATAAGTAATTATAATTGCATAAACTAGAGCTTGTAATACTAAGCGCATTAACTTTGTTTAAATTTAACACATTTTTGAATTCCTTTACAGAGATAGTGTTATCTAACTCGTCTGTGTTATGTGCTTCACTTACAGGTGTAATTGATGCTGCCTTGGTAATGCATCAGCTCACTTGCAACGGTGTACTTGAAGGAATCCGTATTTGCCGAAAAGGTTTCCCCAACAGGATGATCTACCCTGACTTCAAGCAACGGTACGTTTACAGTTATACGTTAAATTGTAGATCATATTAGAAGAGGTATCTTAGTTAATTTAGACAGTACTTTCAGGTGATAAAGTATACATCATCAAATACATGGAAACCAATCATATCATGAACCGATTCAATAAATACAAAACAATGATCCACAATTTCTCTGAATTATATTGCATAAAAGTACATTATATTGAGAAAAGGTTCTCAGTTCAACATTTTGTGTGCGTTTCTTAAAGATCCGTTGGTTCTAGCTCGAATTATCTAGATTGGTCTACAACTTTTACTAAACAGAAATGGTTAAAATTTTTAATAGATCTTCCATTTTCAGACTTTAGCAGAGGTACCTATAAATTCTATTCATTTTGCATTTTTTCTCCCTTTATTATTTTTCACTTACCGTATCGTAAGGAAAATATATTCCTTAATTTATACATTTCAATTTTTTGTCTTTCTTTATATATTTCCCTCTTATTTTTATGTGCTAATTCCATGCAGCTTAGGAGGCGCACGAAATTCACATTGCTTTAATTTTTTTGCACTGACTTTCTTATTGGGTATCGAAAAATAGTGTCTCTTAGTTACCAAATGTCTTTGCATTTTAAGGCATTTTAAGCAATAATTTTAATTCACAAACACTAACAAAAGTTTAGTGCAAAATGACTTTATAATTAAGTGGTATGCTTTACAAATGGAAAGATGTTTATTTCTTCATATTTCTAACAACTTTCATTTGCTACAGTTACACCATCTTAGCTGCCAGCGCTGTTCCAAAAGGATTCGTTGATGCCAAGAAGGTTGCTGAAGCTGTATTGGAAGCAATTCAGCTCGACAAGAATGATTACCGTCTTGGAAACACCAAGGTAATTTATTTATTTAACGATTATTATATATTTTTAATAGATACATTACTTTAGTTGGATGAAAGTAATATAACTTAAATAGTAACGTAAATAAAAAAGTAGTGAAGTCCAGCGATAAATGAAAGTTTTTACCGAATAACTAACTATACCGGATAACTAATATTACACATTACACAACTAAAACATTTTAAAACTTTACATAAATGAAACAGTAGTAAGTTTTAATCATTTGATTCAAAAAATAAAAGGCAAAACAAAGTCATTAAGGAATATTTGCCATTTAGTTGGATGAAAGTAATGTAACTTAGATTTTGTTTGCGCATCATAAAACAAAGAGTTAAAATAAGTTTTCAAGTATAAATTTTACACAACGCACCGGAAATTCGACTACTTAAAAAGGAAAAATTGCTGCATGAAATTAATCTCAATGTTATACGTTGAATACATTGTTGCGAACTTTTATCCAGAAACTTTTTTAAAAAAACATCAAACTTTATATAACTACTTTTTTAATTATTTTATCAAAATCGGGAAACGAGATGCACATTGTTAGCAAACACCACACCTGTTCCCGATACACGGGCGCTACAAAGACACAAACATCTTATTCCATTATGTGCATAGATACTGAAACATGTTACAATGCCATTAAATTTACAATTGTCAGTGATTCTATTAATACCATTTTGTTTAAATATAGATTCCCTTCTTCCAGCACAACCACCTCACAAACCCGTTATTTCCTGACTGATGCCTACAATCCTTTCCCCAATTCCTCCTACTCCCTCCTCGGATGAATTCCCAATTACTTCCTCTCTCTGTGATGATCCATCCTCCCACTCAGTTTCTTGGACGAACACCAGTACGGTGAGTTACCAGTATGGCTCGAAATGAAACATTTCTAGAAGCTTCTTGCGCCACTTTGCTTCTCACTCTGGCTTCAAGCAACTTTTAATAGCGGAAATGCAAACTTTCGCTGTTTTCAAGCAACTGCATTTGACAACGTTTTTTAGTTTTATACTTGCGGCAAAGCAAATAACAAAATTTTCCACTCGTAAAAGGAAATATTAGCCTTTGGATTATTCTCAATCCTCAATTTCTCGAGCTTTTTTGTTTAACTTTTTTAATCATTTCCACGATTTTGAAGTGAGTGCTAGTTGAGTTATTTTGCAAGGCAAATAACATAAAATTTCTCATTGATAAAAGTAAATGTTCAGCTTTTGCATTTGGATTATCCTTAATCCTCAATTAATGTTTGAATGTACTTTTGGTCCCCATTTTTAAGTTTTTTTTTGTTTTATGATCATTTTATCGGCTTTAAAGTGAGTGCTATTTGAGCCATTTTTATAAAATTGTCACAGCAGGTGACAACTTTAAGGTCGTGCACAGAAACTAGCTCCCTTCGAGTTGAATGAAATGTATAGCGATTCTCCCGATCCTTCCTTGCATGTTTATAATGTACTACTGTGCTAAGCACAAAAGTGGTATCTGCAACTGAGCTCAAAACAGGAAATTATCATTAAAAGTTTTTTTGCTCCAAATATTTGTTTCAGATGGTACTTTTTCAGATTGCTTTTAAATACTTCCCATTTACAAACAACCAGATAACATTTCATTAAGCTAAAAATATGTTACAAAGAATCACCTGGTAAAAATACGTCAATTGTACCAAAAGGTCCAGATACTACTTATGTGCTTAGAATAGCAGCGTAACACAATCTCCCATAATTTACTTTCCTCTTCTAAGTTATATACGGCATTATGAGTTTTTATTTCAAGCATAGCTTTGCAACAATTGCTTATGAATAAAATGGAAGTTATGCACAGAATTTAAACTTAGTCGCCAGCCTTTCCGTTTAAAATAATTTCTCACCTGTTATTAACAGGTATTCTTCCGTGCTGGAGTCTTGGGTCGTCTGGAAGAAATGCGTGATGATCGTCTCGCCAAAATTGTCACCTGGTTACAAGCTTGGGTTCGATGGTATCTCAGCAAACGGGAATTCAAGAAGCTACAGGAACAAAGGTTTGTTTCATCAATACATCTTCTATATTTTATCAAATCATTGTTTCTTTCATTATTTAAATCAATAATACTATATTTTTAAATAATTTTAGAGTTGCCCTGCTCGTCATTCAGCGCAATCTCCGAAAATTCCTCCAACTTCGCAACTGGCTATGGTACAAATTGTACATCAAGGTATGTTAAAGATCTTTTAAATTTTTTTTATCAAAAACCTGTTAATAGCAGAGTCTAAAAAAGAATATCATTGTTTTTCTACTTGATAAAAGGGCTCGTCTTTTTAATATTATTTTTACAAATATTTTAGGTCAAACCCTTGCTCACTATGGCTAAGGCAGAAGATGAAATCAAAGCTTTGGAGGACAAACTTAAGAAAGCTTTAGAAGCCTTGGAAAAAGAAGAGAAACTGAGGAAAGATTTGGAACACCAAAATGTTAAAATGTTACAAGAGAAGAATGATATGTTCTTGCAATTGGAATCTGAAAGATCAGGATCCGGTGACTTGGAAGAACGTCTTGCAAAGACTATTTCAATCAAGAATGACTTAGAAGGACAGCTTCAGGTAAACTTTTTTTTAAATTTAATTTTGGATTCTTTAGGTTATTATACAATCTGTTAGTTTCAACAATATATATTTTTAGATCAATTCAATTTTAAAAAATGAAGTTTTGTATCTTTAAATAGATACTGAGAGAAGGCGCAAAACTAAACAAGAGTTCTAAAGTAAAAAAATCTTCGGTTTTTCAAATGGTTTACGGTTTTTTAAAAACACTACAACATAACGTTAATGGCTTTTAATAGCAGCAACCCTTTTTCTTCATAAATTAGTTTTAGTAATTAGTTTTTTGCTGATGCTTTTTGGAGTATATGTCTTCAACAAACATTAAAATTTACAGAAAATGCAATAATTTCTAAATCAAAATTTAAAAAATATATCTTATGAAGTCAAAGAAATACTGTTCTTGTTTTCCAATGTAAATTATTATAAGAAATTTTTAAATGATTCCGAACAGTCCATCCTTCCATAAAACAAAGCGTTTAGAAAATGTTTATATTTAATTTTAAAAGAGAGAAATATACATGCGTTGATTTGTAAGAATAGCTTCATAAATTTGATTAAAACATTGGAGACTAAATAGCGGAGAATTGTTTTTCTGATTAATGAAACTAGTATTCTTCATTTGTTCTTTTTTCGAAGTTCTTCAAGCAGCTAACTTTTAAAATCAAGCCTTACACTTTCAACAGCGTATAGTGCTGGGAAATTAAAACAACGAAGCTCTTTATTCTTGACAAAGGAAGTTTTCAATGGAAAGTTTATATCCTGTAATAGGATACAGAAAGCTCAAAGAATTAAAGGAGCATTCATTCATGGTTAATGAAGTGCATACTTAGGGGGGAAAATAGTGGTCGCCAGCGGCTATTGGGAGACTAAATGTAAAAACAATTAACAAACCGATTTAAAAATTATGTGTCAATCGCCATCCGATTGCCACCTTAAAAAGAAAACTAATTAATTTTTATTAACGACTTCAATTAAAACTTCAATTAATTTTGCCTTTATTAATGAATTCAGTAAAAGCATTGCATTAGTAATATACTGTTTGCATTAGTTAATAGATTAAGTGCTACTAACGTCAGTAAATTTTCAAAATATATTGCTTAGCAGTTTGAGTAAAAAAATGAGGCTACTATTTGAAAAATGAAAGTGGCTACTAATCCTTTGACGAATGCTACTAGTTTGAAAGAACGATTTCTTGAAAAAACTTATACAACTTGATATTAGATGAAAGCATATATCCTTCTAAGTAAGACATAAAAAACATTTCTGCTAAAGCGTAAAAGCACATACAACAACGTCGAAAAAGTGAATTCATACAAATGCGCTGACACGTGTTTTGAGGTTATAAGTAAAACCTTTTGATCAGACAAAAGCTTTGGAAACTTTTCGCAATAGACTTTTATCTCTCTAAATGTCAAAAAATTGCTCTTTTCCGAATTCAATGCTTAAAAAAAGTACCACGCATTTCGTTGCGTCCTTTTAACGGTGCTTATTTCTCTTTTAACGTGTTTTCCATCATAACTGCCAATTTGTTTTACCAACAGCCAATCTAATAATGCAATTTTATTTAAGACTTAAAAACAAAAAACGTCCTTTAAGAGCGTATCGCACAGTGCACAGTAACTCATCGCTCATTAAAAGCTGGATGAGTCAAAATCTGGATTGAAAAGCCTCCTGACAATCACATTAGCCCAGTTATGGATGAATATAACACGTATTTTTAGAACATTCGGAGATTTTTCATTAGGTGAAAGGCAGAGTATTTATTTTAAAATAGCATTTCAAAATTTAGCTCTGAAGGGAGATTGTTGGATACTGTCCAAAGACAATCTCGTCGTGATTTATTTCTTTTATGCGACGAAAGTAGTCGACAAGCCCCTAGAATATGATTTAGTCATAAATGGACATTGAGATACTCTAGTCAGTATTGAGTTTTAATTCGAGAAATATGTTTTACCTGTTTTTTTTTTCTTTCAAAAAATTTCCTAAAATTTAAATAGTTTTATTAGAATGTCATAGTTTTTCTTTTAAACCTTGCTTATAGCAGCAATTGTGGAAATGTTTCCCCTTAGAATAAATATTTTGTGAATTTGTGACGAACATAACATTATTTTTCGAAACGTAAGGAGATATGAACACTGAAACAATTCAATGGCAACTATCAATTTGCTAAGAATATATATTTTTGTGTGTGTGGGGGGGGGGGATTAAAGTTAAACGCTTTTGATAGAATGCAAAGTACACTATAATTGCTTTCGAAAATATGGACGCTCAGAATTTGAAAATTTCAGAGGGGAGAGGGGTAGTTCTCAATTTACTGATATAAATTTAGAAGTTTTTCGAATGAATAGAAACGAGCTAGAGCGCACACTTAACTTCAGGAAAAAAAAAATAGGCGTCTTTAGGGAAAAACCGAATGTGAAGCAACACAGGGCATAATTTAAAAAGAACAGCAATATGTTCTCCTAATTTGCCAATTTGTGAGATAAAATGTATCGAATAAGGAACTTATTTGGAGGTAGCAGTGTCCTCCCATCGGTGCACCCCCGTAAGTAGAAAACAATAAAGCACTCTATAATGCTCAAATCTTAAAACCAGGACTCGGATTACATCAAGGCTTCCCTCTCTCTCTCGTCTTTTCAATAAAAATGAAGAAAAAAGGTGTTTTTCTCGGAGGGGGGGGGGATTTATTTTCATATGGGTTACCATTCACTTCATCTGTTTCTTTACTCTACGATTGCCTAGTCCGATATAAATTCCCGTATCTAAGTTATTTAATTCCTCTAAATATATTTTTCAATACATCACAATTCGTTAAAGGCAAAAAATTGCTCCCAATAAATGATTCGACATTACTTGAGATTCTAAAAAGCGTAATACTATATTCGCCCAAAAACAGAATACTCAGAGTATCCAACGAGAAATTTTTAGCTTTACATTACGGGGGAAAATTCTTATCATTAGTCTCGTAAGAATCTAAACACTGGTTAACAGTGATTGAATCACCGCAGGATTGATTATATGCAAAAAAAAAAGTGCATATAGTTGACACAAACTTGCTAAAGACATTTATTTCGCTCGAAACGTGATATGCGAGGATTTTTTTTCCTGACAACGAGACCGCGTCTAGTTATGCCAGATATCAAAACGGAAAAATGAAAACCTCTTCTACGTCCAAGTGCGGGGGAGGAAGGAGGTATTTTTTACCCCTTCAACATGCGTGAGTCACAATCTTTTGCTCTGATTATTCCGTGTCGAATGAAGTTCCCTGTTCAGTCCGACTCCTCATTAACGACGACGAATTTGCGGCTCGAGCAAGTTCCCGGTTTTCTATCCATATCTTGTCAGGATTTTGATACATCGATTCATTCTTGCAGTTTCACTAGCTATCTTCAACCACATTCCCCTTCTCAAATTAATGCCGATCTTGGCTAATTAGAGATTAAATACTGAAAGATACTCTGTTTCGTCATCAGCAACGGAAGAATTCTTCTTATTGGTACGCGAAAGACAACGTATAACTTACAAAGAGTGATTGATACATTTGCATTCCGTCAAAGTTATTTTTAAAAATAGTCTGGCAGAGGATTGATATTCCCACTGCACAATGGCTGCTATAAGCATAAAGAATTCTGAGAATTTCATTCTGGAAAACGACAAAATGAATCCAATGGACATTGCTTATCGTTTGCAGGAACTGCAAGAGAGACTGACACATGAGGAGGATGCTCACACCAACCTCAACCAAAACAAAAAGAAGTTAGAGGGAGAGCTCTCCAACATGAAGAAAGAGATTGAAGACCTTCAGCTCGTCATCCAAAAGGTAATTACCGATGCGTTATTTATTTTATCGAAATTGATGGGCGAGCCTTGCTCGCTTGTGGGTTCAGCGCCTGTATTTCTTTTTCATTTTGTGTGAGCGTGCACGTGTGGAACATGCTATTTATGTCAGAAAATAAGTTATAAAGATTACAAAGCTTTTCCACTTTGTTTTTCTTGTTAGAGATTAAAAAATAGAAATATTTTAATGTGTATATATTTCAACTTGTGAAGTTTATATTATCTGTTAAAAAGTTAGAGCAGAAATAGTAATTTACTTATAATAACTATAAGTACACAAGTATAAAATTTAACAGCGATAAAATTTTTAAAATATTTTAATTACGATTAATCATAACAAAGCAAAATTAATATGGTTGTGATTCAGAAAACATTTTTAACAGTTGCATCAAACAATCGAAGTAGGTAAAATAAAAAAAACTAAGTTTCTTTGATAGAAATATAAAATTAAACAAACGCATTAAAATGTTTGAAATTAGCTATTAGTAAAGATTAATTTTTAAATAAATTCTTTGGAATAAATGGAATATTTAATTCTAGAAATAAGTATTTTAAAGTTGCCATCCGCAGTTCTTTCTTCGTCTTTTTCGTCAACATAGCAAATAAAATAAATTAAACTAAAAAAATTAGTTATTTAAATGCGTGAAGGTAGCTTAAAATTCTTGAGATTTATTTTTAATTATATTTTTCGGAATACATATAGTATTTAATTATAGAAATAAATACTTCAAAATGTTCTTTCTCTTTTATGTTGCAAACATGATAAATAGAAAATAAATTAGTAAGAGCTTTTAAATGCGTGAAATTTAACATTCATTAAGCTTAATTTTTATTGAAATTTTAAAGAATAAGTAGTTTATTTCTTTGTAGAAATAAACATTTTTAAAAATGACTCACAATTCCTTATTTGTTTACTTTTAACATTACAAATAAAGTAAATTTAAGTAAATAAATTAGTGCTTTTAAATGCTTGAAATTAGTTACCAATTAAAATGAATATTTAGTTAAATTTCTTGGAATAAGTATTGTATTTAATATAAGCAATATGTATAAAAAAATATTGCTTGAAATTAGTTACCAATTAAAATTAATATTTAGTTAAATTTCTTGGAATAAGTATTGTATTTAATATAAGCAATATGTATAAAAAAATATCGCTAACAGTTATTTAATTAGCTTCTTTTCTTTACATTGCAGGTAAAATAAATTAAAATAGATAAATTAGTGTTTTAAAATGTTTGAAATTAGTCATAAAGTAAGATTAATTTTTAATTCCATTTCTTGGAAAAAGTAGATTATTTAATTTTAGAAATTATTGCTTTAAAATTGTCACCATCAATTAGTTCATTGTCTTTCTCTTTTACATTATAGGCTGAACAAGACAAAGCTTCTAAGGATCATCAAATCCGCAATTTGAATGAAGAAATAGCTCATCAAGATGAGCTCATCAACAAGCTCAACCGAGAGAAGAAACAGTTGCAAGAAATGGGACAGGTAATGTATTTACTTTTTTCTTAGAATGGCTTCGATTTCATATAAATGAAAATCTATTGCATTTAAAGCTTTATGGAATGCAAATAAATCCATTAAACAGCAACAATGAAGAAAAAATAATAAATTTATCTACTTATATAAAGGAGATGTTTTAAACCGAATTATATTTTTAACAAAGTTTTGAGTTTTTTAAAACATTACAATTGTACAAAACTTACGAAACATTAACCTAGAGGGGTTTTGAAATGTAAAGGTATTTTTAAATCAACCGTTTTTGCATTTGTCATGCAATGTGTTAAAAATTGTGGCAGTTTACCATAGAAGTAACTGCTATAAAAAATTTCCTATGTCCGTTTCAATTGGATAATAGTTATTTTTTTTTTTTTTTTTTTGAGAAAATATATTTGCATTTTGTACAACTTGTACGAAATTGATAGTTTTCAATTATTATTCTTAATGCGCCATCTTAAAAATGAAGTACCTTGCTATCTTAGAACATAATGCAGGTTAAGCTCGTAAAGAATTACGATACATTAACCTTTTTTTCTCGGGGGAAAACAATATTGACAACAGAATAAATATTAGAAATTTCACTAACATAAAAATCATATATTATTGTTGATTAAACTAATTTTTAATGCGTTACAATTCGTTACACAACCTCAATTATTAATGCTGTTTTTTAAACAATCACGTTTGAAGAGCTGAAGTAAATACGCTATAACCATTTTTAATAGAATATATTATTTCAGTAGTTTTAGATTATTTTCTCTTATTTTCTAGAAAACCGGAGAAGATCTTCAGGCCACTGAAGATAAATTGAACCACATGAACAAAGTGAAAGCTAAATTGGAACAAACTCTGGATGAGGTAAGTGCTATAAACCTTTAAAACTTTAGTAGCGTAATTCTTAACATAATATTTAGCACTTAAGCAACTTCAGAACAGCTATAATTTCACTCAAAAAGGAATGAAAATTACTATACTCATGACTTAAAAAATTAAATAAGAAAAACCAATTTATTCATAGAAAAAGACATTTCGTTCACTTGCTTTATTTTTGGATTACCCAATTGGTTTCTTAAAATTTATTTATCTGTCAAATACTTGATCGATTCTAAGATTTTCTGGTCAAAAATAATAATCTTTTCCTTAATGAATACCAACTGCTTTTTGATTTGAAATTGTTAATCGCACCAATCAAATATTTGCGGGTTTAATCAACTGATGCTGCTTGTAGCATCAATAAAGCAAACGCAGTTTTCATAAATTTTCATAAAAATTGTTTTAAAAATTATATTTTAATCAACTTGATAAACTTTTGCATTTTGACTCTTTTTGTGAATATTAGTTTACATAAAATTTAAACTAAGTTATTACTAAAAGTAATACACATTGAATAAGAAAAAATATATATATTCTGCGTTTTCATAAAATTTATCTTACAAGTAAAACAAAAACTATTATTTCACTAAAAATTTCGTTCTAAATATGTTTTTCCTTTTTCATCCAAATAATGTATAGTTGGAAGATTCCCTGGAACGCGAAAAGAAATTGCGCGGTGATGTTGAAAAGAATAAGAGGAAGATCGAAGGTGACTTGAAATTAGCCCAGGAAGCCCTCGCCGACCTCGAGAAGAACAAGAAAGAGCTTGAACAAGCTCTCCAGAGGTACATCATAAATTATTTGTGACTAAATAGCAAGGGCAGATCTAGAAATGTTTCAAGGGAGCCCCTTTTGTGAAACATTGATCTTATAACGTATGATCTTATAACGATTGATCTTATAACGTATCCTTTACTACACATCTTGGTTTACAAATGTTGACCTCATATGTTTTGGACTTCAATTCCGAAAGGTATCCTGAAGAGATCCCAAAATCTCCTTATTGATAGAATAAAAGAAAGTCTTAAAAAATGCTTTTCTTGAACTTCAATACTGAAAATTTACCAGTGGTGAGTCCCTCAAGGATCGCCCCCTCTAATATATCCGTCCCTGATAGATAGTATTTAATAATTTTAACACGAAGTTAATTCAAAGACTTTATGATTTGAACCACGGCCTATTTGCATGGGAGCTCACTGGAACTGACCTCCTGCACTTTTCAATTTTATAAGAAACTAATTATATGACGGAACTCAGACATTTTAAGCCTATAAAGAAAGTTCTGAAGAAGGCTATCGCACTCATTTTGCCACAAAACACTGATTTAAACAAATGACTCTTTGTAAAGAATTATAAATCGAACTAAAAATCAAGTACATTAAACGACAAAATTCATTTGCATCTAAAAACAGTAATTAATGAAGATAATTAGGCAGTATTGATAGCCGAAAATTATTCTTTCGCCAACAATAGAACTAGAAATTAAAGATAAATAATTTATACCAAATTTTCACTTTGGAAAAATTTCATTTTAAAACTAATATTTCACTTAAACTTCTTAAAAATTATATCTGAGAACATTGAAACAAAATATTTGCAGCCTAAAAATAAAGAAGAAAGTGGATCGTCATTATGAAGTAAAAATTTGATAATATGATAAAATTTGAATTTCTTTTGACAGGAAAGAAAAGGAGATGGCTAGCTTGGCAGCTAAACTTGAAGATGAACAGAGCTTGGTTGCTAAATTGCAGAAACAAATTAAAGAGCTTCAAGTAAGTAACTAGATATTATATTTTTTACATTAAATTTTGCATAGTTAGCTCAACGGAATATGCGCATTTATAGCTAGCAAGCAATATATAGATATATATATTATAAAAAATCATCACTGATGCAAATATAATTCAATTATGATATCATGCTGCGAAGAAAAGTGTTTACGTTAAAATTTGGCGAATATGTAGCTGTCAAGCGTCGGTTTCATATTTTTAGAGATCATGAATAATAAACCAGGCAGCGATCCAAAAGTGAAACTTCTGTACATCTCTAGATTAGGTGGTGATTCAGAAAAAAGTTTAAAAAATAGTAAACATTTCACACGGAAGATAAATTATGTACAAGACCACTATAATTGCCTGATTTTATATGCGGAAGCATCTGTTTTTCCTCGGAACTTTTGATTCGAAGGAAAAAAAAACTTTCGGATCGATCTTATGGTTCGAGTAATTACATTTTGGAAAATATTCAAAATGAACGAATAAGTAAATAAGTGTAATACCACAACCAGATTTATTATTAAATGGAACATATTTTTTTTCATTAAAAAAATAAAAGTAAGCGATGCCAACGCACTACGTAATGACTAACAACAAGAAATTGTAGTAATTTGAAAAATATATAGCTTTTACTAAAAAGTATAGTATAAAATTATGTCCCGAAAATATCCGTTGAATTTTCCTATACCATTTCCATTTTTTCAAAACATAAAGGAATCCCCACTAAGTAAAAATACCACATTAATTAGTTTGATACTTTAAATTAACATTCCAAACAGAAATTTTGAAAGAAAAAAATGTAGCCGAAACAAGCAAAATGTGTTTAGAAAATGAATGAAATTAAGTAATAAATAAAAGAAAAATAAGTAACGAGAGATAATAATTTCATATATTGATCAAAAAATGATGTGCTTTAAAGGCCGTGAAAGCAAATAACATTTTATTTTTTTAATTTTAATATTGTAGTAAATTCTATGAATGACATCTGTGTAAGAATTGAATGTATTGGAAATAAGCTGAAAGTATACTTTCAATTATGCACTTCAGTTACAATGCAAGGTATAAATTCAAAAACAATGTGTGTTTAAAGCTTTTGTATAAAGGCATTTTCCTATCGAAAAATATTTCCAAGCTCCCACTTTTCCCCACTGTCAAAACTATTTGTAGGACACCTTAACAAGGCAGATTAATTGCATGTGCGTATGGTATCCCTTGTCTGTCTGCCACGCCACATTAATTCAGACAGTTCAAGTTTGCCAAATGTGTCATAGTGTTTCTCGCTCTTCACCCCAAAAAGGTAGCGAGTACTAAACATTTTTGCTTTTAACCGGGCATTCCCTGACTCATCCCTCACGCCGTGTCATCCCGGTGTTCATTTTTGGAACGCGGCGCGTCAGGAGAAACCTTCACTGATATAGAGTTACCTCCTCTCTTTGGCACTCTCTGTCTGTTTCCTCCCTCCTCCGGCGGGTGACAAAAATCGTCTCTTGGCTCTTGACCGATCTCCCGAGAGAAGATCTTAACCTACTTTCTGAGCGGCATTGGCAACAGTCGGTTCACGCTTCGTCTGCTCCAGAATAGCTTAGTTAGATTATCCAGAACGAACCGATTTTGCAGAATCACACTTGGATATACCAGCTATGGATACGACAGTGACATCCGATTTCGAAACGGCTGCACCGGCCACACAAAATGGATATTTAAACGGAATATCGAATGGTGACAATGTGTCTGAAAGCAGTGCTTCAGAAAGTGTTTCTGCATCGAAAATCGCCCAAACTCACACAATAACAAGTTCAAACATAAGTGCTCCCGTCCAAGGAAGCATGATCAGGAAAGATGTTTTCTGCCCATACCAAAAAGCCCAATACATTTCACCAAGCTACAATTCGAGCTTTGATACAAAACGAATGGTCCGTAGGCTTCAGGAACCCTGTTTTGCTTCCTCTCCTGGAACGGTGCATACAGTATATGAAGTAGGCCCACTCAATGAACAGAATTTTGCTAATCATCTTTTTGCTCTATCGCAATCTGCAGCTACTCTACAGACCTATTATTCTTGAACTATGCTTCTTTCGAATATTTGGCTCCAATTTTACAAGATAAAGCTTGCTAAGTATGATGTGAACAGTAAAATATTTGATTTACTAAGTACAATAAAATGCTTATAAGCACGTGAAAAATAAACTGAGGATATTAATTAAATGTTCATAAAAATTAACTAAATAATAGCCATGTAAAATGTTATCTCTGCTTTATTTCAAATGTTTCTTTCTTTTCTCGTCTAATCCGTTGGCTTTTCTTTAATGCCTTGAGCTAACTAATATTTCAAGCTATAACTCTGTTGTTATTGATTATTCAGTTTTCTAATTGACTTTATTTTTAATGAATAGGCAAGAATTGAAGAGCTGGAAGAAGAATTGGAAGCTGAAAGGCAGGCAAGAGCAAAGGTAATTCTTATAGAGTACTTCTTTTTTTAAAAAATGCCTTAAAATTATGAATGTAAAGAATAGTCAGTCACTATTCGACATTTCTAGTATTAGGTCAGCATAATAATAAACGACGAATATTCCTTATACGGCAAAGTGTATTTATCGAGCCTTATAGCGGAGAGCCTTTAAAGCAAAGATATGTTTTATGCTTTGTTATAAATGTTTGCAAACGAATAATGTAAAGAAAATAGTATTTTTATTGTGATTTTGGTATAATGACGGAGGAAAAGAAATAAAGAAAAGAAAAAGAAAAAATACTACGAAAACTTAAAAGCGTGAATAGCTTAAAATCTGTCTAAACAGATCAGAAAAAGATTCATATCGGACATTTAAAAAAATGTAGCTTGCAGTGAGAAAAATAATCGTTATCTACTACTTTTACCAACAATACGAAAAACTTTTAGTTTTATTAAGGATTTATTTAAAGTGTTAAAAATTACATGTTTGCTAAAGTTTTTCTTTATTATTATTATCATTATTTTAATTGCTATTCAGTTGCAGAAAATTCGGTGTTTAGCGTAACTTCAAGCGAAATATTTTGTGTTACTATTCGTTACATTCCCCACTTAAAAATCATTTTTTCAGTTACTCTGTACAATAAATATTATATATTATTGACTCAAAATTGCGCTAATTTATAGGCTGAGAAACAACGTGCTGATCTGGCCCGCGAAATTGAAGAGCTCAGCGAACGATTAGAGGAAGCTGGAGGCGCTACCTCTGCTCAGGTAAAGTAATTTCGATCTTGAAACAACTGTGTTTACATTCCGGCAACAAAATATGCCTCAAATTCGTGAATTAATTCATGTTGTGCTTAAAAGAGGGAATTTTTTTTAACATTTAGGTTGAACTGAATAAGAGACGAGAAGCTGAAATGGCCAAGTTAAGGCGAGATTTGGAAGAATCGAACCTCCAACACGAACAAACCCTTGCAAATCTCAGAAAGAAACATAACGATGTGGTTGCTGAGCTTAGCGAACAAATCGACCAATTGAACAAACACAAGGCCAGGTAAAATTTTTATGACTAACGTTTAAATTCTTTTAATTTAATCGAATCATTTTTTAAATTTAAGGGCTTTTAAATAGTAATTTTTTAAAACTGAACTTGAAGAGAAGTCACACAATGAACATTAAATTTAACTTTATTTCATTCAAAAATGTCTTCCTAAAGTGAAGTATGTTTAAAATTTAAGCACTTGCTCTATTAATTTTAAGTATTTAAATACGTATAAGTTGTTATTCTTTATAATGAAGGCTAAGAAAATTGATATTTTTCCTAAATAGAGGATTAGTCATGACTATACGATTATCTTTTAAGGTTTTGTTTGTTATTTTTAGGTTAGGTTTGCTATTTTTACACTTTTCATTTAAAAAGCATTTTGCTTGAACAAAAATGTTAGTTTCATATGAAACTTATAATATATCTTACTATTTTAAATATGCTTCAATAACAAATGGTACTGTTTAAGAAAGTTTTAGACGACATAAATTTTTGTTTTTGGACAATAGGCAGACTTTAGATTTTATGATTGTGAAAAAAAAAATAACACCATGCTATTCCGGTGTCCTAAGAGATTTTACCTAAAGATAATAAATTACTATTTTACTGCATTTACTTACTATTCAAAATTCATCTAATTGGAATTTCTGTAAAACATTTCTTTGAAACTCATAATCGCAAACCATTGAAACAAAAAATTACTTCAAAAATCAATTCATCTAACTCTAGGTTAGAAAAAGAAAAGGCTCAAATGAAGGGTGAACTTGACGATGTACGATCTAGCGTGGACCATGTTAACAAAGAAAAGGTACAAAATTGTGTGCATTTCGATCCTGCACGGTGTGAACCCAACCTTTAGAAGTCTGCAAGCAAACAATAATCTAATTTTGAGAAATAATTAACGGATTAAACATCCGGAAGTAATTATTGATGATTTAATACTAAAAATATACTAACACTTACATTTGTGTTTTACGGCAAAGAATATTGTTTTCATTTATAAATAACAAGGCATGATTAAAAATGTGATTCTTATTTTATATTATTTTGCATGATTCAAGATGAATAACAGTCCCTCTCCCTTTATACCATTGTATTGTATGTGATGTAGAATTGACAAGGAAAATTCCTCTAATTACGAAGAATTACATCAACTGCAGATTGCATTGGATTGTACTTTAAGACGGAAGGTAAAACGCATGATTAAAAATTCAAATTTCTTTTAACGTTTGAAGCACTTAAAAGCAAAGTGGTGTAAGTACAAAATTAGAAATTTTGAGATAACTAGTACAAATGGTTGAAGAAACACTCCTCTGTTTTGAAGCAAGAGGTGAGACATGTAGTCCTAGTAGGTATCGCTATAAACCATAATTTAGAAAAAATAATTCAATGAAAGAAATTTGCACGTGTTTTACTTAAAACTTAAAAAATATTACTTACATCTCTTTGCTTCTCACTGCTTCAATTATTTTTTTAGACATTATTTTCCAAAGCATGAAAAACTAGTTTAAAACTTTCACATAAATTTGTGGTTGCATCGATTTACAAAGCATGATCAAAAATTTTTCAGAAAAATTTCAGTAAAACTTCGATTATTTATCAATATATTCAATTTGTTAAATTTGTCTTAAAAAATCTTATTTATCACTGTAAAGGCTAATGCTGAGAAACAAGCCAAGCAGTTGGAAATGCAATTGGGTGAATTGCAAGGCAAGATGGATGAGGCCCACAGATCTCTTGGTGACTTGGATGCCGCTAAAAAGAGGCTAACCGTAGAAAACAGCGAATTCCAGAGACAATTGGAAGAAGCAGAATCACAAATTAGCCAGCTTAGCAAGCTCAAAATGTCTCTACAGACTCAGCTTGACGATGTCAAACGAATGGCTGATGAAGAAAGCAGGGTATGTATAAATAACATTCCTGACTTATGCTGGTTTCGCGGACAACAGCGACAAAATCTTTGTTCCAGGCTTTCAACACACTCCATTTTCATCGTTAAATTTAATTGACAAGCCATCGTCTCGCATGTCAGATGTTGATTGGCAGTCAGTGACTCCATTATAAAAAAATTACTTTCGCCAATAGGACTGTGACTCATTGTTTGCTGTATGGGAGATACTTCCCAACTGCGTGCAGAGTCATTTTGCGTACCACAGAACGATATCAAGGGCGATGGACAGAACATAATTTCTCTTCTCAGAAGACAAAATCCATTAAATACAGTTTAAGTGATTTCGTGAAATTTAAATACGCTTTGTAATCTTTATTTTCATGGAAATAAAGATTACAGTGTTTTTGTAGCAGTGAAGGCATACAAATGTGCGTCCGTGATCATGCAACTAACATACATACGACTTTGAGTACCGTGAAAAGAAAAATCTAATTTTTCCAAGTATACCACGACTTATAAACGCTTGGGATCTTTGCAGTATAGCGTAAGAAGACAAAAGAATGCTGTCTCTGCAAGCATAAAAGCCATTAGAACAGTCTAAACGTATTTTGTGGTTGTCGCTGCCGGTGTGAAATCAGCATTGCAGAAATTACAAGATAAATTGCATGAAAAAAATACATTTCATTTCTAAATAAACTAATTTCGTCTATTTAATCTGAAGGAACGTGCCACCGCCATGGGACGATACCGATCCGTTGAGCACGACTTGGACAGCCTCAGAGAACAAGTCGATGAAGAACAAGAAGCTAAAGCTGATCTGCAAAGACAATTGAGTAAAGCCAATGCTGAAGTCCAATTGTGGCGATCCAAATACGAGAGCGAAGGTTTGGCTCGTCTGGAGGAACTTGAAGAATCCAAGTATGATTACTCATTAATTATTAGAAATAGAATTATAATCCATTTTGATACAATTAAATATATTTTAACGAATTTTCAACGATTTTCACCTTAATATGACAAATCATTAAATAATAGATACTAAATTTACACGAAAAAAACAATAGTTCATTTTGTAATAAAAAAAAAATTTCATGTTGGCAGAAGAATGAAACTAAATTATAGAAACTAGAATAAAGATAGTATGACCAGAAACAATAGTTACTTTGTAATAAAACATTAATTAATGTTTCGCGAACAATGGCATTTAATTCTAGATAATATATTAAAGATAGTAATGACGAGAAACAATAAACACTTTGCAATAAATAATTAATCATGTTTAACAAAGAACAAAACTTAATTAAGGAAAGCAGAATAAAGTAATATGGGGAAAAACGATCGTCAATTTGTAGTAAAAAATTAATTTATGGTAACTATTGAAACTTACTTTTAGAAACCAAAATAAAGACAATACAGTAAAGTATAATGTCCATCTAATGTAATCGTTGTTTTACTTAGGAGAAAATTGGACGCCAAGTTGCAGGAGGCTATGGAAAACATTGACCAACTGAATGCCAAATGCAGTGGTCTTGAAAAGACAAAATCTCGTCTACAAGGTGAACTTGAAGACATGACCATTGAAGTTGAAAAGGTAAAAAGATACTTCTTGTATGAGTGCACGGCAAAAAATGTACTGTTTTTACAGTATAAATACTGGAAGCCGAGGTTACAATTTAAAACTGTAAAATACACAGTAATAAACTGTAAAACTAGCAATTTTACAATTTATTGCAGTACAATTTAGCTGTATTATACTGTAAAAACAACAGTATAATACTGGCAGCAGAGGTTCCAGTTTAAAACTGTTAAATGCACGGTAATAAACTAAAATTAGCAATTTTACAGTTTAGTACTGTAAAAGTAGCAATTTTACAGTTTAATACAGTAAAATTAGCAATTACAGTTTATTACAATAAAATTATCTGTATTATACTATAAAAACCACATTTATTTTTACACTATACGGTCTTTCTCAGAATGCTGGTAACATGTATCGCACTAATCCCACTCTTATAACGATACTAATAAAGTACTTCTCTTAACAGGCTAATGCAATGGCATCTGCAATGGAAAAGAAACAGAAATCATTCGACAGGATCGTTGCTGAATGGAAACAGAAGGTCGATGACTTAGCCGCCGAACTTGACGCATCCCAAAAGGAATGCAGAAACTATTCCACAGAAGTGTTCAAACTCAGGTCTCAATACGAAGAGAGCCAAGAGCATTACGAATCAGTCAAACGAGAGAACAAGAACTTGCAAGATGAAATCAAGGATCTCGTGGACCAACTTGGTGAGGGTGGCAGGAGCGTGCACGAATTGGAGAAGGCGAGAAAGAGGTTAGAGTTAGAAAAGGAAGAACTCCAGGCCGCTCTTGAGGAAGCCGAAGCTGCACTTGAACAAGAAGAGAACAAAGTACTTCGCGCTCAATTGGAGCTTTCTCAAGTCCGACAGGAGATTGACAGGAGACTCCAAGAGAAAGAAGAAGAGTTCGAAAACACAAGGTAAGCTCGAAAACAACATTTTTCTTCATAAGCTTATTCAATCAACAAATCATTTCAGTTTGAATATATAGCTAAGGAAATTACGGATTTTTTATTTTTGAATTATAATGAGATAAATTTTTGAAAAGATGACTTAGTCGCCGAACTTGACGCATCCCAAAAGGAATGCAGAAACTATTCCACAGAAGTGTTCAAACCAAAGAGCAACAATGAGATAAATTTTTGAAAAGAGCGAATCTAGTTTCAAAATTCCTAGCAATTAAATTAACGCTTGCTTCAATTGGGCAACATACTAAGTTTTGACTTCTGAAATACTATAAGAGCAAAATTCAAGCTCTGCTGTTGCCAATATCTAAAGAGATGCAAACTGAGTATGTTATTAATTAAATATTTAACTTGTAGATAACAGCTTTAGTGCAAACGGAAAACAAAAATAGAATAATTTATCAATAATTGCTTCATGTAAGTTCTGTTTACTTTCGCAAGCTTAAGAATAACCTCTTTTATGAATAATAAATTTATTACTAAAGCAGTAACGTCTGAACATTTATTATCAATGTTTTAGGATTTCAGATACTTTAGTTAAACGTATCTGTTACATTTTCGGTAAAACCACAATGTTGCTAAACGGTTTTTTAACCATAAACCATACTAAAGTCCAAAATATTTTCAAAAGTGTTTTCATTTTTTTTTTTAATATTTGCTAAAAGTAGTTTTTCTTTTCAATAATTCAAGTTTTCAAAATTAATAATATGTTTTCCTTTTACTTATTTGCAGAAAGAATCACCAACGCGCAATTGATTCCATGCAAGCCAGTTTGGAGGCTGAAGCTAAAGGAAAGGCTGAGGCACTCAGGATGAAGAAGAAATTGGAAAGCGATATCAACGAGTTGGAGATTGCATTGGACCATGCCAACAAAGCCAATGCTGAAGCACAGAAGAACATCAAGAAATACCAAGTACAACTTAAAGAGCTTCAACAAGCTTTGGAGGAAGAACAGAGAGCTCGTGATGAAGTTCGTGAACAGTACGCTATGTCTGAAAGAAGGTGCAATGCAATGCATGGAGAACTGGAAGAGAGCAGACAGCTTTTGGAACAGGTATAATATATTTGTTTCTTAAGAATATTGCATGTAAAATTTAGTTTTAAACATAAATATGTAGGTTAAAGAACAATCTTTGTATTCAATAATGTTAGAAGCTGAAAGACTATGATCAATGTAATAAAAAACAATATGGATCTTAAAAATCTTTTGAATAACATACTCTAAAGTTTGAGGAAATAACCCAAAATTTACTTTTTATAAAGTTAGTTTTTATTAGTTTAACTTTACAAAGTTAGTTTTTATTAAACGATGGGAAAAGTTTTGGTGGTTTAAAAGCTTCGAAGAAAAAGTTTTGAATTCTTACTGGCATATCAAGAATTTAATTTTTTTTATTTTTGATATCAGAATAATTTTTGTTTACCCATTATAATTTAATTTACAGACAAGTGGCAATTTTCCGCTTTTTGATTTGCAGCATAGAACGAGCAACAATAATGCTAGCTTTCGTCTTTAAAAATCAAGTTCAATCAGAAACAAGAAGTTCTGTCAAGAACTAAACGAGCCTACTTTCCCGTACATCGACATCGGCATTCTAGCATCTGATCATTATTCTCTTGATCATCTGAGACTAAACATTATGTCAAACATACCTTTTTAGCACTTAAAGCTGATTTCTAAAAGCAAAATATACCCCTCTCATCAGATGAAATAGAGACGTAAAAAGTAAATAAATGAATAAATGAAGTTTTGTCGCACCTTTTAAAGAATGTAAATGTTACAGTTCTTCCGTAGAAAAATTCCTCAATCGTTTTCAAAAAAAAAAAAAAAAAATTAAAAGTACAAAGTACATCAAAACACATTTTATCAAAGAAAGGAAAAAAAAGTCGTCCGTCGATAAAATGTCTCGATTTTCACTTTTAAACCGTTGCCAGTTGTTAAATATAAATAAAGAATAAAATGCCCTCGTGAATGAAACACTTTTGTTACAAAAAAAATCGTCTGCCAAAAAAAAATAATAGTAATAAAGAAAATAACACAAATGAATAAATAAACAAAAAATCGTCTGCACAGTCAGTCATTTTTTTCTGAGCCTGCATTTCCGCCATGTTTGTGGAGTCGGAGTCGGAATCAGAGTCCTCACAGAAGATTATTCAGAAAAGTACTTTACAAACATTATTTATCAAAACCATTTTTTTACAAAGTTAGTTTGAAGGAAATCCGACATTAAGTTCCAGGATCAACATTCAACTTAAATTCCCCGTAGGCGCTAATGTTAAATTTTTTTCTGAACGGTTCAATATTGAACGAAAAATGGTTCAAACCAAAAAGCGAAATAAGGGAATGAACCTCTCCGAGATCTTTCAAACAAAAAAAAGTTTATTCCATTCGGATGGTTCACTCAGAAGTTATTAGGTGGGGAACGGTTGCTTGAACGGTTCAATGTTGAACGAAAAAATGTTCAAATTGAAAATTTAAATACTGTAATGAAGTATCCTTGCTGAGATCCTTCGAACAAAAAAAAAGTTTATTTAAATCGGACTGTTCACTCAAAAATTATTAGGGGTGACAGCTTGCTTGAGCGGTTCAATGTTGAACGAAAAATTGTTCAAATCGGAAATGTAAATACGGGAATGAAGTATCCTTGATAAGATCTTTCGAACAAAAAAAAGTTTGTTGAAATCGGACTGTTCACTCAAAGTTAGCATCGCGGGACAGGTTGTTTGAACGGTTCAAAGTTGAACCAAAAATTGTTCAAATCGAAAAATCAAATATGGGAATGAGTTGTACTCGCCGAAATCTTTCCAACAAAAAAAAGTTTGTTCAAATCGGAATGTTCATTCAAAAGTTATTAGGGGGGGAAAGGTTGCTTGAACGGTTCAATGTTGAACCAAAATTGTTCAAATCGAAAATGTAGATACAGGAATGAAGTATCCTTGAAAAGATCTTTCGAACAAAAAAAAGTTTGTTCAAATCGGACTGTTAACTAAAAAGTTAGCATCGCAGGACAGGTTGTTTGAACGGCTCAAAGTTGAACCAAAAATTGTTCAAATCGTAAAATCAAATATGGGAATGAGCTGTACTCGCCGAGATCTTTCCAACAAAAAAAAAGTTTGTCCAAATCAGAATATTCATTCAAAAGTTATTAGGGGGGGACAGACAGACCGACCGACAGACCGACCGACACACAAATTCCCCATCTCAATACCCTACTTTCAAATTTTTAATTTTTTGATAATTATTTCATTTTTTTGTTTCTTTTTGACTTTTTTTTACTTGGCGATATTTTTTTTACTTGGCGATATTTTTTGGACTTGGCGACATTTTTTGGACTTGGCGACATTTTTTAGATGCATTAAGCCAATTTTAATGCTTTTTTCGTTTCTTTTATTTTTAACGGGAAAGTAGGCTAAAAAGAAACATTAATTAAAAATTAACCCTAACGATGTTTCTTAAAATAAACCTTATAAGGAAATGTGATTGTGAGGTGAAAAGTAACGTTTTCCTTTCTAATAAATCTTAGTTTCACTTGCAATAGTTTCATTCTCAGTTGACAATGCATATCTTCAATAAAACAATTTTACAGAACAGTCTGGCCACCGTTGGGATGGAAGGGCGAACATCAGGTTTAGAGGTGGAAATGGGCGCATCTATTAGTTTGCTAGTTTGTGTTAGCCTCTGATTTAAGAAAATCCACCTTTAAATGAACAAAACACGCGCATCAAATTTTTCCTTATCCTTCTATTTGTGAATTCCACAGCAGCCGTTGGGAAGACAGTACAAAAGTTTTTTTCTCTTTAATATTTGACTAATTAGTCAATTTAACTTTAATTCATTGCTTTCCAGGCTGACCGTGCCCGCCGTGCCGCCGACAGCGAACTGGCCGAGCTGCACGAACAAGTCAACGAGCTGTCCGCCCAGACCTCCTCCCTCTCGATGGCCAAGAGGAAGCTCGAGGGCGAGATGCAGGCCCTGCACGCCGATCTCGACGAGATGCTCAACGAGGCCAAGTCCTCCGAAGAGAAGGCCAAGAAGGCGATGGTCGATGCTGCCCGCCTTGCCGACGAACTCAGGGCTGAGCAAGAGCACGCTCAACAACAAGAGAAGATGCGAAAGGCCATGGAGGCGCAGATCAAGGAACTGCAAGTCCGATTGGACGAGGCCGAGGCTGCTGCACTCAAGGGTGGCAAGAAGATCATCCAGAAACTCGAACAGAAGGTATGCTTTCTTGTTTTCAAACACAAAACGGTGCTGTCATTTTAAAAATCAACAACTGACTCATTTTTCAATCACAAGAGCGACAAAATCTATCATCAATAGATTCTAAAATACGATCATTTTGCTTTCAAGAAATTTTAATTCTGTCAAAAGGGTTAAAATATCTGCATTAAAAGTTAACTAGTTATTAATCTAAAATTAAAATTATATAAAATTGTACATGCATGAGCTTTCGCCAGATGTCTTAATATCCAAAAGCTCACACATTTTTGCATTGAAAAAGGACTTCCTTTAACCCTAAAACACATGCTTGCAATTTAATGCAAATTCTTTCAACGCTGTTGTTATCATCTCAGTTAACAATACACTTAAAAGCATTTGCTTAATTTGCTCTTTGGTTAAAAACCATAATAATTACAAAACATATATTACATTTTACAAATTTTTCAGATGATAGCGTGAGCAAATTCATTATTTATCAAAAAGTTTAAAGTTTTCAGGAACTCCAGCTTTCCAACGTAATTTTTGTTACTGTCTTACAAAGTTTTAAGCTCCACATACATAGTTGAAGACAAAAATTCTTATAACACATCCGTTTTTTAGGTTCGTGAATTGGAAACTGAATTGGACAACGAACAGCGTCGTCATTCTGAAGCAGCCAAGAATGTCAGGAAATCAGAACGTCGTGTCAAGGAACTGCAATTCCAAGCCGATGAGGATCGCAAGAACCACGAACGTATGCAAGACCTCGTCGACAAACTCCAGCAGAAGATCAAGACGTACAAGAGGCAGATAGAAGAAGCAGTACGTATTCTTTATTCATTCTTCCCGTCAAAATAAGTATAGTTTTCTAGTAGCAAATTAGCTACAAAATTTAAGATAGAAATCAAAGAAGTATGCTAGCAAAACAAAAGTCAGTCAAGTTTATGCTCTAACACAATTTAAACTCCAATGTAAATAATTATTCTAATGTGTGTTTGATTTTAAAGCCTTTAATTTTAAAGTCTGCAAAAATAATTTTACTAATTTAGTTATTAAAACGTAAAAAGTTTCATACCTTCTACTAACTACACAAAAGTAAAATCTAGGTAATAGAATTGGTACTGCCTTCAGTCAACTCGAATGTAAGTGGATTAAATTTTTCGAGTTGACGTGGAAGCATGACAAGCATGCAAGACCTCAACGATAGAAAATGAAATATAAGAATTTAAATAATGGTATATATATCCAATATCTATTGATATTCTATTATATATCTATTGATATCCAAAAGGAACAGTGACATAATAAAGGAAGATCAACAAGCTTTGTAGACACGGATGCAATCGGATTTTGAAATTCGGAAAAAAAATGGGAAATGGCGCGTACAAGTGATTAAACACCTGAAATAAGAAACCTATACTTCACATGAGTAAAAGTTGACGGGATGGAAGTTTAATGCAACAGGAACATTAGTATCGAGATTATTTTGACAAATTATTCATCAATAAAAAATCCTTCGAAAATGTTAGTTTTAATTTTTTATCAGTTCCAATGTTAGTTTCAATTCTTAGTAGAACTAGTTATTAAAATTGTTTTATTGCTATCCACAGGAAGAGATCGCTGCTTTGAATCTCGCCAAATTCCGCAAAGTTCAACAAGAATTGGAAGATGCTGAAGAGCGTTGTGATTTGGCCGAAAACGCTGTCGCCAAGTTGCGTGCTAAGAACCGTAGCTCTGCATCCGCTGGACGTGGCATGAGCCCTCCTATTGTAAGTATTGCTTAGACAGCAGTTTGAAAATTATTTTCCATTCCAGTATCCTCTCCTCCGTTCCTCCTTGTACGTATTTATCCGATTTCAGAGAATTAAAATCAAAACACTTTAAATGTTTTTAAAGTTTACTGACTCGAAATGATATTAAACTTAGCAGCATTTCATACGATAAAAATATATAACGAACTAAGATAATTCAATAATTTTTTCTTCAACTTGTAAGTTTTTCTGAAAACTTCCTGCTGTGCAAAGGATGCATAAAACTACTTAACTTGCAAGTATTTCACTTTTTTTTTTAAATAATTACGACGCAATTGTTTAATGCAATTTATATGCTACTCTTTTGCTTAAGAAAAAAAAATAATTAAAGCTTTAAATTTTTATTTTAATCAATAAAACATTTATCTTTTACTTATTTTACTAATTTTTTGAAAATTACGGCTCAGCTGTTTAATGCAATTCAAAAGCTGTTCTTTTGCATAACATCTTTACAAAAGAAAAACAACTTTATAGCTTTCAACTTCATCGATAAAATATTTTAATGACGTTTTGTGCATAAGCTCTATAATCCTCTAACTATTCCAGAACTTACTAACATCTCCCCAACCCACAATATTATCGCAGCCTCTTAGCTTTGCAGCTGCATTGTTTTGCTAAGCTTTCGCATTCTTCATTATACAGCCCATGATGAAAGGACGACCGAAGTCTAAGATTGAGGCCGAAGAGTAAGGTGGATATCTCTCGTGTAATAAACAACCTAGGTGAGATTTAAATTCATTTTATTATATCGTTTGCTCAACTCTAAAGCATTATACATATCTTACAGAATAAAACTATATGTATATTGCTCAGAAATAATTCATAACTAGGTTTTTAATACATTTTCGTTTTTACTTTTTATTAAATTAATTTAAAAGCTTTGAAATATTTTTAAATACGATAAAGTAGTTGTTTAAATTTGTTTTTAATTGAAGTTTAATAACGATAACAGAAATTTGGAAATGTTTTGAAATGCAAACTTTAAATTATTTTTAATTAATTATCACCTGTTGTTAAAATAACTTTTAGCAATATTTTTCCGTTTCTTGCTTTCATAACCTAATTTCATGCATTAAACTGGATTATCGGTCCAAACGAATATAATTTTAAAAAAAATTATAGCTCTAAATAAGCAAAACGTATCCTCGGAGTAAGCATAAGCTATGCAGCAAGCCGAGCTTAAATCACTTCATTTAATCAAAACAAAGTTACGAAATTTTGAGGGCTTTAAAAAAGTATATATTAATTTAACATATTTAATTTGAAGACATTGTGATAACTTTCAGATAAAATATTTTATAAACACTTTCATCATAGTCTACTGCACTCTCTTTAAAAATAAAAATGCAACTTGACCATTGCAAACAAATTTTCAATTAGTTCCATTTTCAATCTATAATTTCTAATTTCATTAATTTTATAGTGAAGTTTTGTATTTTTCAAAACTATTTTCTAACTTTACTTTTCAATTCTTTCTAGGCATCGAATGTCCAACACCTCACGAAAATCCCCCACATAAGTTCAGACACCCTCAAATTACCAGTCATGAATCTGTCTACTGCCTTCGCTACCCCCTGCCAAACCACTTTAGATGATGAGCCGACTGTATGAAATGCGCTTTTCCACTGCATCAACGCTATCAAATACTTCTGTGACTTTTATTTAGAAAAAAGAAATTACTACTTCAAAATAATGAACTGCCACATGAGACAAAAAACAAGGATGGAAAAAATAATTATCATCTTATCATTGAAATGAACAAAGGAAGTATTTGTTAAGCATCACTCAAACTTTCTGTTCGATGTTTTATGTTGTTGTACGTCCTATATTGTGAACAGAAATGTTGTTTCCGTGTTGAAAATCTATGCATGGTTGAAAACGAAAGTATGAAATGAGATAAAAGATCTGTATTTTACTTATTGAATGAAAAATTATAATAAATGTATACACTTTCAACAAACTCCAGTTCAAAAGTTTCACTTATTTTCTTCTATTAACATGAATATAATTTTTATATTAGAGGAGGTTTGAGAATAGTGGGACAGCTGTATTTATGCCGGAGTAAAATGTGAAAAATTAGTTTGTTCAGTACAGGAACACTGCAGAAAATAAACCTGTTTTTACAGTATTCTACTGGCAGCCGTGGTTTCAGTTTAAAACTGTGAAGTGCACAGCAATAAACTGTAAAATCGCCTGTTTCACAGTAATAAACTATAAAATCACCTGTTTCACAGTAATTAACTGTAAAATAGCAAATTTTATAGTTTATTATTGTGTATTTTAGTTTTAAACTAGAACCTCTGCTGCCAGTATTATACCGTAAGAACAACAGCTTATTTTTCTAGTGTAGTAGATTAGAATCAAGCATAAGACTAAAGCTGCTACATCTACTGGGAGACTAAAAATAATTTTCCACATTTTATTTCAGCATAAATCCAGAAGTCTCATTTTCCCCGATTCTCCTTATAAACCAAAATAATAAAAGAACCTGAAAATGTTTAGCAAAAACTTACACGACTATCATGTACTCTAAAGTGGTTTAAATGTAATAACCTATGACTGTATGTTCATTTTAATTCATACCTTTTGTACATTTGTCTTAAAATTTAAAGCAAAAATAACCAAGAATATGACGCATATATCAAAATCTTATAAGTGTTTTTGTGTTCAAAAATGTTTGTTCATTACAATCATAGGCGATGTTATTACAGTTTATGTAAAAGTATAAAATTTATCAAAAATAAAATCACTGAGGTTCTTTTCAGTTTACTGAAATACTTGATTTATAACTATATAGTTTTACATCGGTTAAACTGTTTGATTCAAAACTCATTATGCATTACTAAAAATAGGATACACTGCAAATCTTTAAATACTTTTTGATGGCGTTTTGAGCACTTTTTGAACACGAACACTTGTCTTCTTTTTTAAAACACTTTGAAGCACACTTTTTGCAACAGTTTTTCAAACACTTTTAAGTTACATATTTGGTTCAGCACACTTTTTGAACACTTCTGGGAACGTATCAAAACATTCGGGAACACTGGGCTACGTCCCCCTTTTTAGGACATTTTTAAAAACATTTAAAGAACACTCATCTATTTCCCAAATTCGCTTATTCTTTAAGTAGGATATAATGACCAGAGAAGGAACACTTAAGCGAATTTTCCATTTCAAAAATTCATAGCGTCGTTAAAATCTGTGATAATTTTCACATGACAATAAAAACACTTCAAATGATATATGTAATCTTTAACAAAAAATTGGGAGAGTTTTATGGTTCTGCATTACATTTTATGGGGGGTGAACCGAAAAAAAGTCCCAAACTCCAGTGAATGAACACAGCACAAGGTATTCATCCACTGGAAGTGTTCATTCACTAGTCGGTCTATCCTAATTTTTGCAACCAATCTCACAGGGCAGCTGTGAATCACCGGACAATGGACGATCTTAGACCCGGAAAGGCCATTATCTATGAAAACATTCGCGAAGCCAGTTGTTAGTTATGCATTGCAATTCAATTTCTAGTAACATCATGCTGTGGGATTCTACAGCAGTGACATAGGTTCCCCCTTAACGATTTTCGATGGCAAAACTTACGCCCCCTCCCCCAACTGTTGTTATCATGGCCAAACACTAATTAGGAACAATTATGAATAGTCAGTGTACCATATTTCATTAAATTCCTTGTATTAGTTTTTGAGTTATACTATAAACCCTAAAAATAACAAATTAAATGGAAAAAAAAGAGAAACGTTTTGGAAAATAATGGACAGCTAGTGTGCCTATTTCTGTCAGTAGTATAACTATTAAAAACAGAAAAGTTTCCCGTTGAAAGCCAATAACTATCCCGAAACTTACTCGTTATCTTTTTGAAGAATTCAGAAACCTTCCCAAAAAAGAGCCAGTCTTGTTTCTGGAATAAAAAAGAATCTTTCAAGAAAACTCAGATTTGTTTACTGTTCTGATTTGGCGCCTTCTTGATTTTCTAGGAAAGTTCCTATAACAAATGTGGCCAAAACTAAAACCGAATTTTCAAAAAAGAAAAAAGAAAAAAAAAACTAGCAGTTAATTTGCCTACAATTCCTGTAAAGCTAAAATAACCAGCGGCTGTATTTCACCCTTGTTTGGGGCTCCATCAAATCTAAAAGGGCCCTAACAGAGCAGAAGAGGAAACACCTAATAAACAAGAAGTTCTGTCAAGAACTAAACGAGCCTATTTTCTCGTACATCGACATCGGCATTCTAGCATATGATCATTATTCTCTTGATTATCTGAGACTAAAAATTATGTCGAACATACCTTTTTAGCACTTAAAGTTGATTTCTAAAAGCAAAATATACCCCTTTCATCAGATGAAATAGACACATAAAAAGTAAATAAATGAATAAATAAAGTTTTGTCACACCTTTTAAAGAATGTAACTGTTACAGTTCTTCCGTAGAAAAATTCCTCAATCGTTTTCAAAAAAAATTAAAAGTACAAAGTACATCAAAACACATTTTATCAAAGAAAGAAAAAAAAAGAAAAAAAAAACTCGTCCGTTGATAAAATGTCTCGAATTTTACTTTTAATCCGTTGCCAGCTGTTAAATATAAATAAAGAATAAAATGTCCTCGTGAATAAAACATTTTTCTTACAAAAAAAAATAGTCAGCCAAAAAAATAACAATAATAATAATAATAAATAAAATAAAACGAATGAATAAATAAACAAAAAATCGTCTGCACAGTCAGTCATTTTTTTTTCTGAGCCTGCATTTCCGCCATGTTTGCGGGGTCGGAGTCGGAATCAGAGTCCTCACAGAAGATTATTCAGAAAAGTACTTTATAAACATTATTTATCAAAATCATTTTCTTACAAAGTTAGTTTGAAGGAAATCCGACTTTAAGTTCAGGATCAACATTCAGCTTAAATTCCCCGTAGGAGCTAATGTTAATTTTTTTTTCTAAATGGTTCAAATCAAACCGCGAAATATGGGAATGAGCCTCTCCGAGATCTTTCAAACAAAAAAAAAGTTTATTCCATTCGGATGGTTCACTCAGAAGTTGAAAGGGGGAGGAAGAAGAAGGTGGGGAAAGGTTGCTTGAACGGTTCAATGTTGAACGAAAAAATGTTCAAATTGAAAATTTAAATACGGTAATGAAGTATCCTTGCTGAGATCCTTCGAACAAAAAAAAAAGTTCATTTAAATCGGACTATTCACTCAAAAGTTATTAGGGGTGACAACTTGCTTAAGCGGTTCAATGTTGAACGAAAAATTGTTCAAATCGGAAAAGGAAATACGGGGATGAAGTATCCTTGATAAGATCTTTCAAACAAAAAGAAGTTTGTTCAAATCGGACTGTTCACTCAAAAGTTAGCATCGCGGGACAGGTTGTTTGAACGGTTCAAAGTTGTACCAAAAATTGTTCAAATCGAAAAATCAAATATGGGAATGAGCTGTACTCGCCGAGATCTTTCCAACAAAAAAAAGTTTATTCCATTCGGATGTTTCACTCAGAAGTTATTAGGTGGGGAAAGGTAGCTTGAACGGTTCAATGTTGAACGAAACAAATTGAAAATTTAAATACGGTAATGAAGTATCCTTGCTGAGATCCTTCGAACAAAAAAAAAGTTTATTTAAATCGGACTGTTCACTCAAAAGTTATTAGGGGTGACAGCTTGCTTGAGCGGTTCAGTGTTGAACGAAAAATTGTTCAAATCAAACCGCGAAATATGGGAATGAGCCTCTCCGAGATCTTTCAAACGAAAAAAAAGGTTTATTCCATTCGGATGGTTCACTCAGAAGTTGAAAGGGGGAAGAAGAAGAAGGTGGGGAAAGGTTGCTTGAACGGTTCAATGTTGAACGAAAAAATGTTCAAATTGAAAATTTAAATACGGTAATGAAGTATCCTTGCTGAGATCCTTCGAGCAAAAAAAAAAGTTTATTTAAATCGGACTGTTCACTCAAAAGTTATTGGGGGTGACAACTTGCTTGAGCGGTTCAATGTTGAACGAAAAATTGTTCAAATCGGAAATGTAAATACGGGAATGAAGTATCCTTGATAAGATCTTTCGAACAAAAAAAGTTTGTTCAAATCGGACTGTTCACTCAAAAGTTAGCATCGCGGGACAGGTTGTTTGAACGGTTCAAAGTTGAACCAAAAATTGTTCAAATCGAAAAATCAAATATGGGAATGAGCTGTACTCGCCGAGATCTTTCCAACCAAAAAAAAAGTTTGTCCAAATCGGAATGTTCATTCAAAAGTTATTGGGGGGGGGGGGGGACAGACAGACCGACCGACCGACCGACGAACCGACACACACATTCCCCATCTCAATACCCTGCTTTCAAATTTTTAGTTTTTCGATATTCATTTTACCTTTTTATTTTTTTTAACTTAGCGATATTTTTTAGATGCATTAAGCTACTTTTAATACTTCGTCTTTCTTTTATTTTTAACGGGAAAGTAGGCTAAAAAGCTGAGTATTTCTTTAGATTGGAAGCTAAAATGTTCTTAACAACAGTGAGAAGACTGCATTGATGATAATCTTAGCGATTCAGGAAACATCTCGCAAATGAACTTGTTTCCACAGGAAATTAGTGTAAAGTGAATCCGTGAAATCTCCAGGTACGTTGTCCGGAAATAATTTGTAACGGTTCAGAATTTTCTTACAGTCCAAAAAGTGTTCACCCACAAACTCGCACAAAAAGAGAGACAGTTTCAAAAAAATGTTTAAAATGTGAAAAAATAAATACCTTTCTGCCAATAAAATCAAAAAATACAACGTTAAAAAACCACAAATTTTAAGTCTATGGCAATGGTTACAATTTATATAAAAAGGTTTTTTTTTTCGATTACAAAACAATTCCGGTTCGTATCAAATCAAATCTATAAAAGTACCGCACAATGGTGTGAATCACGTTAGATGCAGTAATGCGCAAAAATAATGTTTTACTTTTTGCTAAATGAAGTCCTAAAGTGGCTTATATCCGATGATTAAGATTTCTCAGAATTATATTGATGTTAATATCGTGTCTGTAAGTGAGGAATGGTCTTTAGATATCATTTCATTGTTTCATTATCATTCGACAAGGCAGATAAATCTAGTCGCACAAAGTAACCTTCCTCTCCATAGTAATATAACTAAGCTTTTAAATAATAGATTCAGATAATTCTCTGAAGTCGTAAACTTTAAGTTGTTTTATATTACGTACTTAAACAAGAATAATGAGTTTCGTAACATTTATAAACATTGAACTGAACGATGCGTTGCTCTCTCGGATTTTATGAAAATTGATACTGTTTTTCAATTCATTAATTAATTTTTCTAACGAGCAAGGTGGGGTGGTCTTCGTGGTTCTGAGGTAGAAGCTTGGCTTCGAATGCAAGGGTTCGATTCCTATCGGAGCGTTGGGTGTCATTTCTTCTCTTTGGGTAGGAAATCTATCTTGTGTTTTCATATATAGTAATATTTATAAAAAAGTCCAACCTTTCGAGGAAATGGCACCCTATATCTTCATAGTTAGGGAATGTGGGGCAAAGTGAAATGGTAAAATATTTTCAGTTTGCAGCGCCATCTATCTAGCAATATTTTAACAAAGTTCCTAAACAAATAGTTGATTATAATCAAAAAATAATAGCTACAAAGATTTTAAAAAAAAACAATAATACAAGTCATTTTCAAAATCTGATACTCATATTGTAATATTTCGTGGTTTATCAAAAATATTTGTAGTTATTATAACTGTAATTATCATTTTAACTATTAATTGAGATGTACTGATGCACAGTGCACCACCATCGGGGGCATGCAACAACAATATAAAATCACGTATACGGTAGAATCTTTTCACGGGACGGTGTATCGAGGCTTTACTGAGTGACAAATTCACAAACTTACCCACCAAACGAGTGTGCAGTGCATAAGCTACTGTCTGTTTGCGTTTTGTGCGCCTGGCAGCCACGGATGCTTCCATTTGAAAAAGGGGAGATAAGTTTAGGATGCGCACTTCCCGATGCCTTCAGTTTTTGCTCGCTTACTACTTCCTCGTTGCATTTCCTCCTTATTGCGAGACAGTCTGAAGAGACTTGGCGCGTGCGCAGATGCTGCGGAGGTTTCGCGAAAAAATGTTAGACAGTATTTAGTTTTTCGTGTCCCATCAACTGTTGCGTAATTTTCAAGTGCCAGTCGGTGTATGACTTTTGAATCTGTTTCAGTCTTGATGTATTTTATTATTATTTAATTAGTCACGCTCATTTAATATTTACAGCATACATCATTGAAATTCATTTTTGAAGACTATTTGAGAAAAATATGGCAAAAGCAATTTCAGTAAGACCAAATTCATAATTAGTTGTTTCATAAAAATAACTACATAAGAGTTTGAGAAAAAGAGACCGAATAGAAGTTACACAAGTAAAAATCGATCAGTGTTTAGAAAATTTAACAATTGCTAAAATTTTAATTGATTCTTTCTATCATAGCAAAAATTTAGAAAGACATGTCATGTCAAAAGATGATGTAAAGCCAAATACATTTCATTTTGTGTTTAAATTATAACCTCTTATTGACCATCAAGTTAAACGAAGATGTTTAAATATTTTACAGCTGTTTTTTTGCTTTAATGCGTTGCTGAAATTTAAGTTTCCAAATCATTTTTAAAAAAGGAAAGTTGGTTTTCGTTGAAAATTTTCAAGTTTTTCATCATGATTACGTGGATGAAAAAAAAACTGTTAATCGTTTCAAAAATATGGCTGCAAATTAGTTTAATGTTTTACATTTTATGCTTTAAATTTAACTCTAATGCTTATAATCTTAAATATTACCTTAAAATATTTACTACCAATTATTCAAATCATAAATGAGGTATTAAGTTAAGCTCAAAGCAATCAAATTAGTCATATTAAATTTAACGTATGGGTCTTTCCACGTCAATGATCCAAAATCTGAGAAAAATTTTACCTTACATTTTTGTATTTCTTTCACATTTGGCTCATTGATTGTACCCCTTGATGTAATCAAAAGTCTCATTTTTTGGATTTTTATCTCTATTATTTTTTCATTTATGAGACTTTGAACTTTGGAAAACCCTCGTTTTTCCATGGATAAGGGAACATAAAAGGGACCATAACTCGGCACCAAGTATAGATATAACGATTTGGTGAATGGCATTTTAAAGTACGTTAGTTGCCGCTTAATCTGATATGCAACATGACTAATTTGATAAAAAATTTCTTTTTCAAAAAATCAAATTTAAATTTCAAATTTAAATTTCTCAAAAAACATATAATGAATTTTTTTCAAAAAATTCTCAAAAATTATTGTGTATTTTATCTATGTTTGTACAAATTTTTAGATTGGGATCTCAATGGGATCATATTTTTTTTGAATTTTTGAATAAAACTGTATAGGAAAAAAAGGATATTTTTTAGATTCTATTTATTTAAATATTAAGTTCTCCTGCTTGTGATGGTCTAAAAAGTAGTAAACAAACATGAATGTGTTTAAAGTGAGCTGGCATGATCTTATAGATTTGTCAGGTTCACCCCCTCCCCCCTTCCTTCCCCGCACAACCACTCTTTTTTTATTCAAAGCTGTTAAAAATGTTAAAAAAAAAAAAAACTCTTTGATACAAAATAAAGTGGGTAAATGGGTTTCCTTATAACTAGACGAAGTATCCCCCTCCCCACCCAAATATACCATTCACACTATACTAATATGACGTTCAACCTGGGGATTGAGTTGAGGATTATTTTCACCCTAGGTATATATATTGTTTTTCAGACGAAGTGTTTCTTTTTCGATCCGAACTTTAAAGTGTACTTCTATTCAGTATCAGAAATTTAACTTTATGATTCATTTCATCTTCTACCCCAGCACCAATCTTCAATTTTGAAGGGAGGAAATAAATGGGTCGCCCCAAGATCATAGCAAACAGCAAAATAGCACTGTTTCTCCTTGTTCTCATCGTTTTTTCTATTCTTTACGCACAAAACTGAAAATAAATCAAAATATCAGATCATATGTCTATTTCCCCATAACTATCTTTCCACATTATCTAGTGTGCAGCTGTTATTTAATTTTTTTAATTGTTTGTGTTATTTTTCATTTTGTTGTAAAGGAAAGTAATGCAGCAAGACATATCTATATACATATATTAATCAAACACTGCTTTTTTGATCATAACCCTCTGATGTTGTTTAACTTCTTTACAGATTGCTCCCACCCCCCTTACCCTACCTTCCCGCTCCAAACTTTTTTTTTTTTTTTATCATCCCGAATAACCCCATTTCAAAGCCTTAGTCTCTACTGTTGTCTGGTAGTGTTTCAGTTTGTTCTGTTTGTTACTTTCCTATTAGCTTATGAGCTTTGTCCAATAAGAAAAAGGAAAGGCAGTGATGGGGACTGACATATAACGTGACACTTTGATTTCTTTTCAGTTTTGTGTAAAAATAATGGGAAAACATTATGAGAACAAGGAGAAACAGTGCTATTTTGCTGTTTGCTATGATCTTGGGGCGACCCATTTATTTCCTCTCTTCAAAATTGAAGATTGGTGCTGGGGGAGGGGATGAAATTAACCATAAGTTTAAATCAGATATTGAATGGAAGTACACTTTGTGAAGGTCGGATTGAAATATATACACTTCGTCTGAAAAACAATATATACCTAGGATGAAAATAATCCTCAAATCAATCCCCAGGTGAGACGTCATATTAGTATAGCATTATTGATATATTTGGGTGGGGGAAGGGTTGTACTTTGCCTTGTTATAAGGAAGCCCATCTACCAACTTTAAATAAGTTCATTTACTGTACTGTATTAATACTGTTCATTTTGTATCAAAGAAGCTTTTTTTAGCATTTTAAACAGTTTGGGGGAAAAATGGTTGGATCAGGAAGGAAGGGAGGGGGAGCTGACTAATCTACAAGTTAATGCTAGCTCACTTACCTAGAGTAAAAATAATCGTCAATTCAATCCCCAGGTTAGACGTCATAATAGTACAGCGTTAATGGTATATTTGGGTGTTGGAGGGTGATACTTCGTCTAGTTATAAGGAAACCCATTTACCAACTTTAGATAAGTTTACTGTTCATCTTGTATCAAAGAGTTTTTTTTAAAACATTTTGAACAGTTTTGAATTAAAAAAGAGTGGTTGTGCGGGGGATGAAGGGGGGAGGGGATGAACCTGACAAATCTATAAGCTCATGTCAGCTCACTTTAAACATATTCATGTTTGTTTACTGCTTTTTAGACCATCACAAGCAAGATGACTTAATATTTAAATAAATAGAATCTAAAAAATATCATTTTTTTCCTATACAGTTTTATTCAAAAATTCAAAAAAATATGATCCCATTGAGATCCCAATCTAAAAATTTGTACACACATAGATAAAATACACAAGAATTTTTGAGAATTTTTTGAAAAAAACTCATTATATGTTTTTGAGAAATATAAATTTGAAATTTAAATTCCATTTTTTGAAAAAGAAAATTTTTATGAAATGAGTCATGTTGCATATCAGATTAAGCGGGAACTAACGTACTTTAAAATGCCATTTACCAAATCGTTCTATCTATATTTGGTGCCGAGTTATGGTCCCTTTTATGTTCCCTTATCCATGGAAAGACGTGGGTTTTTCCAAAGTTCAAAGTCTCATAAATCAAAAAATAATAGAGATAAAAATCCAAAAATTGATGCCTTTGATTACCTCAAGGGGTACAATTGATGAGCCAAATTTGAAAGAAATACAAAAATGTAAGGTAAAAAACGTTATTCAAAATGCTGGACAAACGAAAGAATATACACTGCCTCTGATTAAAAGTTAGGTATCGCAAACGCCTGTGCTTAAATCTACCACTGCTGATAAGGAATTCTTCACTTAGTAGCAATTTCTCCACAACTGATTAAAAGTTCACTTTAGTCTGACAAGTTTACAAGTTTAAAATAGTTTTTACGACTTTCAATACGATGATGTAACGTCAAGAAACGTTGAGACTTCAGTGCTTTAATTAGAGTCAATCCATGTCAAATCACTCTGGAAAACGGGATTTTGTAGCCCATGTCCTCGGATTTTGATAAAATTTGGTGTATTTAATATTTTTATGGTGGTAAGTAACCATATGAATTCTTTTGTCCATATGTGATCTGGTTTTTGTTTTACAGGCCGTCAAACTTTTCAAAAAATTGCATTTTCTGTCAACGGCTAAGCCTAATCTGCATGTATACGTATCTCTTCAGTAAATTGTGACGGGTGCAGAAATCTTTCAATATTTCCAAAAATTCTCAGATATGTTGCTGAAAGTATGAGGATTTAATAAAAAAAAAATACTTGAAATTTATATAATATAATTTTGTTTGAATAAAATTTGAATAAACTACGACAAGCATTTTTTTTTCTTCTGCAAAACATGAGTTTACTTAAGTGGCATTTCACGAAAAGGCGGAGGTCCTATTCAATAATGGAAGCATTCGAAATGAGCCTGAAGGTGTGTTCTATCATTGTAAAGAACAAAATTAGTGGTTTTTTTTCGTTTTCTCGTTGCTGTTGCACAATATACACGTTTCAGTATCAAAATTTTTGAAAAAAAAGTTCTAGTCATTTTCCTAACCTAAATTTCACTGAAAAGCAAACATACCTTTATTTTTAAGTGTATTTACAGCCCTATTATGCTACTTAAAAATCATCTTAATTCCTTATTAAGCAGAAAGAAAAGTGAGAAATGATCTATGACTCCCAAATTCAGTTGTTAAGTTCAGCAAAATATCAGATGTAGAAAAAAGATGTGCAAAACATGAATTCACTTTAGTAGCTTTTTATGAAGAGGCGGAGGTCATATTTAATATTAGAAGCATTCGAAATAAACCTAAAGGTGTGTTCTATCATTGCAAAGAACACAATTAGTGGCTTTTTTCGGTTTTTTTTTTTTTTTTGCTATTGCACAATATATACATTTCAGTACCAACATTTTTGAAAAAAGTTCTAGTCATTTTCCTAACTTAATTTTCAATATTTTTTGTGTAAAAGAAGCATAGCTCATGCTTTTGTAGCATAAAAACGTATTATATTTATTTTTAACGATTTATAATTGTATTGAATGTGCGAAGAAGAGACAGGATAGCACAATCTTTGAAGAAAAAATAACAATGAAAAATATGAGTTTCCGAATATTATCGGATTGTTTGTCTTTGAAGTGTTTGTGTGATCCTGTTTTCAGCAAATTTAAGGAATATACTGTTTGATATTTTAACGCTCGACCTTCCTTGCATTTCCGACGTCGGACAGTACTTGTTGAAGTCGCGTGATCATGAAATATTCGGAATACTTATTTTGTACATATTCAATCTCCTTTTGAAGAGAATAGTAACATCTTCCAGAATCTTCTGTTACGAACCGTTTGACGTAGTTATTTCATCTAACATCTTACCATTTCTTGGTTATAGTAAAGATTATAATCCTTTCTTAGGTAAAAGATAGTCTTGCTTCAATATACTGTTTGATTAGTCACTTACTTGAAACATTTCAATTTTTTTCTTTTAAACTGCAATAGCAAGTGTCGAAAGCTGTATTTGCTCTTAACTGGATGCTGAAATTTCTAGTTTATTTTTATTGAAATATGTCTATCCGGGGCTCTAGCTTTTTAATTATCTCCTATTATTATTCATCAGCGCAAACCAACCTTCCTGATAAGCGAATCCAATGAAAACCAAACAAACCAAAATAGAAAACCCACTCACATTCTTTATCCCTCTTATCACTATGACCCATATTTTGATAAAATAAGAAGAGACCTGATACATGCGGAAATGCAAGGAAGGTTGAGCGTTAAAATATCAAACAGTATATTCCTTAAATTTGCTGAAAACAGGATCACACAAACACTTCAAAACTTACTTTTAAATACTTTCATCAAGTTCCCTGTTGACCCTCAGTGCACGCATACATAAGACCCCGAAGTGTACACAACTAACTAGATTTGTCTTAAACACATGCAGTTTTCTCATTTTGAGGTGCACTTTATTAGCCGGTAGGACATTTTCCCATAAGTCTGTCACTTGTTTGTGAAAATACACATATTCTAGTTTAAAATGCACTCATCCAGTTCCTTATTGACCCTCATCATTCAGAGATATAAGGTCACGAAGTATACACTTTTTCGTTTCTGAACGTAAAAAAAGGGCCATTTTTCGTCACAACTGAGGATTAGCCTTTCAACTAATGATTGATTTTAGTAATATACATATAGTACTAACTAGGTTTCATGCGAAAATTGTTACTGAGCCCCAATGCAGGGAGCTAGGGGGCTTCAAGTATGCCATGTTTTTACTATTTTCGGCGAAGTTTGGCCGGCCCTAACAGTATCCCCCGATGGTCAGCTGTAAAATTTAAAATACATTTCGCTTTGGACACTAAACGTGATGATGTAATCGCAAAAAATACTTTGATTTGATGCTCAGCGAGCTGAGATAATCGAATTTTAAAAAAGGTCTATTTTAGAAAAACATAAATTCGGTCTAAACTTTACTAATTTTTACAGGCCCCCAAAAATTATTTTTGGGAAAAAGAAAAAATACGTGTCTTCTGAAATCTTTAGAAGAATCCACCATAAAAATTTCAGCAAAATCAAAATAGGCCTGCCTGACTCTTATAAAAACTGCCTTAAAGGGTGAAATTTTTACCCGAGGGTAAAAATACCGTGCCTTTGGGTGCTATATTAGAGGCTAGGATTTACGGATACGATGCTTTTTGGTTCCTCACTCCATGAACGGCGCTATTAAATGTGCCTGTAGGCCCACTCAATATCAGAATCTTTTAGTCTGTAAGAGCGACTCAAGTTTGCGTATGTGCTCCGACATAAGTTCTGCCACTTTAATGGCGAACGAAAAAGTTACGACGAAGATATTGGCATTATATTGTCCCAATGGAATACAAAAATGCATTAATCTTCAAAATCTCACGAAGTTACATACTTTGAATCAACGTGTAGCATTTAGAGTTAGTCACAAGGTTGAAAAGTTAAACTGTGAGCAAAATGCCTTAAATCACAAGTTTCCTTAATTTTTAGAAATGAGTACAATGTGAAAGCTGCACCAAATTTCGTTTTTCATGAATCAAAACAATAAATAAAACTGAACACAATTATGGACAAAAACGTACACGGCACTTCGGGAGAAGGATCTGCAATAGGGATCAGTGGGGGTGCCCATTATTCCCTCCTAGGCTTCCAACTTTTTACTACCGGTGCTTAGTGGGTTAAGGGTACCAATACCCCCCCCCCCCCAAGTTAATGGTGACGTGCTGGCTCCCTATAGAGTGTCGCTGGTGCTACAGTGTACTGCATAGTTTATTGCTGTCAAATGACTAGGACCGCTATATTTCGACAAGGGATAGAGAACCAACCTACTGCGCCAATGCGGCAACCAGGGACGCTCTGACCTCCCAAAAAAGTCCTTATTCGGCGAATTTTGTTTGACGATTCAAAAATTTAGAAACATAATTGCAATATTGCATTATTTAAATAATTGAAATTCCTTTTCATTTCACGTATGCATACCGGCAATTTATCATCGGCAAAATTTTGAGCTCTATTCTCGGTAAATTGAGTATTTCTACCCTCTCAAAAATTAAAGTTTAGGGCGTCCCTGGGGGCAGCACTTCACTCCAAAAGGTGCGGAGTTGGGAAAAAATGTTCACAGCTGTTGAAACAAAAAACTCATAAGGTGCTCCTAATCTTTCTGGCGAGCCAAAATTACATCATCTCTTGGAGCTGTCCCTATCAGAGGTGCTAATGAAGGAGGTTGGGGCTCATGGCACAGACTGCACCATTTACTGGCAACATCGCAGGACTTAATTTGTACTGGATTTGAGCTGAGTTAATGCTCTTTTTCAATACTTTATTGGCATATCGACATTTTTGCCGAAATTCGGGACATTTATGTGTAAAAATAATTTCTAGGGACTACAGGGCTCCTGCATTTCTTTCGTCAGAAGCTAAACACTGGGAAACTCATGTAAAAACGTGGAGATTGACCGCGTCCCCTGTTCGCTGCGCACTTGTGTCGTAGCAAATAACTTATTAGTACACTATTGCTGAAATTGCAACATTGAAGCGGCCAGAAAAAGCAAGCTGCTTCTTTTCCCCGGAATATTTTAACACTACATTTCCTTGAACACAAATATGCAGCTATAAAGCATTCATTAAAAAAATTAATAATAACAGGCATTTTTTTCAGCCTTATCCTCATCATTTACATGTTTTTTGACAACTGATTAGCATCTTGTAGAACTTGTAGACAAAGATAAATTATTTCACAAAATTCTTGATAACTCCAGGAAAGAAAAAAATCCTGCGAGCCGAGCCCAATGTATATGTACTTAAATACATTTCATATCAAGACGGAAAAAGAGCGAAGAAAGAAAAAGTGGTTTCTAAAATAAAAAAGATAATCGACGATGCCTATCAAGCAACACACGATAAAAATATTTTACCTCGAGCTGGATCAGACGTCAACAAGTGTCAGTCAGCCACTGAATAGAGCTTTCATCATTCAACCGATACCGATCATAAAATATTAATACCCTTCCCATCCAACAGATGGCAGTCGAAAACTTCTGCGAGAAGGCGGTAAGAAATATTAGCAGATATTTCGACTGATTCCTTTTCCAGAGATGAGCTGAAAACAACAGTTGAACAAATATGAATCAACAAGTTGTTATATTAGATATGAAAGAATTAAGCGTCAAGCATGCAGTCTGCAGTGTGGAAGAAAATGGTACCAAACAAGGTAATTTAGAACACTTGTTTCATTAATTATATTATTTTTTTTGTTCAATATATCTTTGCTATAAAGAGAGAAGTATAAATTCAAAAGATATTTTACTTCACTTATAAAAGTTGCAATAAAATTGCAGATAGATCAATTTTGCTCGAAAGAAAAAATATTTATTCATTTGTCTATGAATTATTTTTTATTTTTAGCTTTAAAAGGCAGGGCTATTTCAGAATGGAGAGTTTTAAGTGAAATCAATAAAGATTTAAATGACATAGATTAATAATGTATTGATGTGTTTAAAAATATTTCAAAACTATACCTTCTAAGTGATCAAGTATAAAAGGCTTAACATGTGTTGCACTGTTTTTTTTTTTTTTTTTTCAAATTAAAAGTAAGCATTTTATTGGCGGGGGGTGGGGCGGGAAGAGAGAGAACACATGTTTTAATCTGAGGAAAAAGTATTGAATTTTAACTATAAAATGTTTTGCATTAAAAATAGGTTTAAGAACACGAATAAATACAATCACTTTTAAATCAAATATTTTTTCAATAATTATTGTTCAATTTATTCTTAACTTCGTAGGAAAAAATTAGTTATGCATTTTAACACAGCTCAAAAATAATTATTTATTCATCAAAGCAGCGGTATTTTTACCTTGCATTTATTTAACTAATTTTTCTGAAGTGGAAGCATTTTTTAAATCACACTAATGAAAAGGAAACATGTGTTTGATGCCTCCCCATAAAGTGAAGCCATATTATATCTGTACCTCAGAGCTAGACAGCCTTAAGTCCAAAATTGGGTATTTTCAGATTACCACGGTATTGTATGTAACATCCTATTCCGCATTGACTTCTTAGAACATTATTCTTCAAAAGCAATTCCTTCACTATTATTTAGCAGCATTAAAAGAGCGCAAGTTCGATCTTTTGTTTGCATCAGACAAACGTTTTTGCACTCTCCTGAGAAGTACCGAAAGTGTAACTTACGTTAGTCTGGCTTTGAGGTATATATATATATATATATATATATATATATATATATATATATATATATACAGGGTGTCCACTCCAATCGTGGACCAATAGCTAATTTCTAAACCGTTAGAGATAAGCATATAGTTTATTTAGGAAAAAATCTCCAAATTACGAAAGGAATTTTGAGTCTATTCAATGTTTTTCAAAAAATCAAACTTTGAAAGAGTTACGAAATTTAAATTTTTATACAGCCCCCCAGTCCTATCAATCATATTTAGTAAAACATTCTTGACACTGTAACGTTTAAAACTAAAAAAAAATCACTCTTCTACCACAAAAATTGACCGAGTTATGACGTTTTGAAAAATCAAGATTTTGCATTGTTTCATGACGTCATCGAGAAATCGCTCCATCAATGACGTCATGATACAATGCAAAATCTTGATTTTTCAAAACGTCATAACTCGGTCAATTTTTGTGGTAGAAGAGTGATTTTTTTTTAGTTTTAAACGTTACAGTGTCAAGAATGTTTTACTAAATGTGATTGATAGGACTGGGGGGCTGTATAAAAATTTAAATTTCGTAACTCTTTCAAAATTTGATTTTTTGAAAAACATTGAATAGACCCAAAATTCCTTTCGTAATTTGGAGATTTTTTCCTAAATAAACTATATGCTTATCTCCAACGGTTTAGAAATTAGCTATTGGTCCACGATTGGAGTGGACACCCTGTATATATATAATATATTTGAATCTATTCTTAAACAGGCAAAAAATGTTCATTATCTTTTTAGGTTTTTAAAAGTGAGAGTTTTGAACACAGAGAGTCATAAATATCTGCACAATTTGAAAAAATAAGCATAAAATGTCCTTTAAATGAATTCGTTTGATGTATCTTTTAATTGAAGTAGTTCGAACAAGGAGAGGGTATAAACTTGTTGAATTTGAAACATAGTTCTTTTTTCGAAAGCGTTGAATCCGGTGGTAAGGGGTGGGAGGGAGGTAGGGTCTGATATTTCTTCACTTTCTCATTTTTCAGTTGCACTCAATTGAAATCTAATATGTAATGGCATATTTCAATGGCGTAAGTTTCAGCAGTAAAATTATGCAGCGTTTACGAACCTTTTCCTGGTGGTCATGGATCATTCTCTTTAATAAGCGTATTAATTTTCAATCCCCTTATTAAATTCGGTACCCATGAACAGGAGCGCCCCGATGGGAGGTCACGGGAGGTCACTGTGACCTCCCGCTAATTTCCGTATTCGACACATTTTGCTGACGATTCGGCAATTTGACAATACTGCAACATTGAGATTATTTGTTCGTTTTGGTTTTTAGAATTGTTTTTTAAAGATGCTGTTATTAAGATTAATGTTTTATCGCACTAAATGTTATGCATGTACGACTTGTGTGCAGGCTTGTATTTTATCATTCGGTAAAATTGGAATTTCATTCGGAAAATTGATAATTTCCCCCCTTCCAAACATTTTAGTTTGTGGCGCCCCTGCCCATGTATGAAGTAGTGCTAATTTAGTTCTAATATTTAAAAGGTGCGCGAAAATTTTCCAGATCCTGCTCAATACGCCAAGACTTACACTATTAAAATAGAACCATTGTACAGGGTTATTATAAATGATGGAACCCTTTCTAAAAATTCATATTTATTAAAGTTTTCAACGAAAATTAACATTCTTTATATCAACGGAAAGAGGAGATTTGAAATTTTTTTTCAGATATAATCATAAATGTTCAATGTGTCCACCGCGTGCTGTACGGCAAACATGACTTTTTCTTGTGACACAGGCGGTCTTCCTCTGCTTTTCCTTTTACAAACACTACCAGTCTTTTGAAACTGCTTAAACCAACGGCTTTTGCTTCTTTTAGTTGGGGCTTTAATTCCAAATTTGGCTCGAAATACCCGCTGCACTAAAATTTGTGACGCAGTTTTTACAAACTGAAGAACGCAGAAAACCTTTTGGTCTACGGTCGCCATTTTCTTCAGCTGCGCCAGTAAATCAAATTATAATCTAATCCGGTGCAAACTCTACTGGTGCGCCCTCTTTTTGCAGCTTCAGAAAAAAATTTTGCACTAAAAAAAATTTGAAATGTCATCTTTCCATTGCAATAAAGATTGTTCATTTCGGATTTGTACTTTTATAAATATGAATTTTTAAAAAGGGGTCCATCATTTAGAATAACCCTGTATAATGTTTAAAAATCTTCCAGAAAATCAACTTTATTTCATTTATGCTTTTAATAACAGTAAGAAAATTTATTGAATTGTTTGATGTCGCTCTAAAACAAATGAAAATTAGACATAGAGAAAGAGAAAAGGGTAAAACTTTTGCGTTATTATTTTTAGTTGTCTATGCCAGTTAGTCTCTAATTATCCGAATAAAATATTTCAACTAACTAGTGTTACATTTATATTTACTTCTTTTATAACTAACAATGCAATTCAGAATCAAATCCAAATACATTTTTCAAAATCAACTTCTAAGTTGTATTTACTTTGAAAAATAACTCTACCTTAATATATGTTGGATGGCAATAGTGCACGTATGAAGAGCACTCGGTGATTAAAAAATTTTACTTTGCGTCATTACGAATGCGCATATGAACAAACCGAATAAGATATTGTAATGAATTTCGTCAGTGTTATGGATTCAATTGTCAATCGTTAGAGTTTTGAATAAAGTTCAAACTGATGACTAAAATGTGACCCTGACCGTAATACTCGGGTAAACTAGAGCAAACAGTGTTGTTTACACTCGAACAAAATGATGCTGCCTATCAAGCTTAATTTGTATGGAAACTCACAGAAGCTCAGCAAATGATCCCCTTCCCCCTTCCACTCCTCCTCCCCTTCTCGTTAAATTTTCACAGATCAGATGGAATCTCAGTCTTTTTTAGCATAAATTTCGCTCAAACAAGAAATTCTCTCCAAAACCAAATGAGCCTACTTTCCCGTAACTTTAGAAAGTAAATAAATAAGTAAAAAGTCCTCTTAAATATATAATTTTCATAAAAAATAAAATCGTTGGCAATTCTTTCTCTGTGTTAAAAATTAAGCACTCCGAATTTTCTTTCATTTTTCGTTTCCAAAAATTAAATTTATCTCTGACTTTCATAAATTGTTAACGAAAAAAGAGAATAATATACAGCTTACTGTGAATAGCTTTAAAAGTGCCGCTTGTTTCGTCTCTGAAATTTTTAATTTAAATTTTATTTGCTGCTTTAGAATTAATCAACATTATGACGATATAATAAGATCAACTAAAATTTTTGACTGCTGTCATCAAGAAATTATATAGGGTAAGTGCTCCAGTAGTCGGCCATTTAAGAGATCTTTTGTGGATCTTGGCTAACCTAGAACTTTCAGCTATCAATACAGCAACAAAAACACGGTAAAACTTTAGAATGAACCTTTCTGATAGTGAATCACCTACTTGTTTCAGAAATCTAAAAAAAATTATGTTAAAATCCAAGCTGTTGTCAACACTAGTAAATGCTCCAGTAGTCGGCCACAGAAATCCAGTGCTCGGCCACGTTGAATCCAGTAGTCGGCCACTTCATTTTCATTGATCTTGTCTGATATAGGGGGTTGAATTAAAAAAACAAAACAAAGGGAAACTTACAACGAACCAGACCCGTCATTTGGGGGGTTATGAGGGGGGGGGGTAATCGCTCTCCCCCCCGGTTTTGAGAAATCAGTTAATTAATATACAGGGTGGCCACAGGAAGAACAAAATCTTCTTCCCTGACTTTTCCCTGATTTCTCCCTGTCCAACTAAAATTTTCCCTGATTTCTCGTACAGCGCATTTTACATCCTCTTGAAGCTCGATTTCTTCTCTCAATTGACACTTGGATATTTCTGGCTATTTAAACTACTTCAGGCATTAATTATTAATTATTCTAAAATGAGCAACAATAACAAGAAATGCATTTGAGACTGCTAACTTGTTAACAAAAAATGAAATTACATGGTTGGTTTGATTTATTTAATAACACTAAAAAACGTCATTAACAAAAGATATGCTTTACAAATTTAAAATCAGTCTACTAAACTTTCAATATTTCCAAAGAGAGCGAAAAAACTTTATTAATTCAGTTTGAAAACTTTCGAGGAACATCTTTCACTGCTACTCTTCCTTCCAATTTCACAAAAGATAGAATTTAAATTTTCAAGACAGCACAAAATCTCCAAAGCCTTAACACATCTAGAGATGGTTTAAAAGTTTTTAATCTGTCCACTATGAAAACATTTCAAGAGAAAGGGCCCAAACCGTTTCCCCAAGTTCACCAAAGGTGGCCAAATTTGTATAAGCCATGCTATTTCTTCACTAAGCAATTTCTAAAAGATTTAAGCCTTCAATTTTAAATTAAATTATTTTCGGCACAGAGAGGTCCTCTTAAGTCACTGAAAGAAAACCATAAAATAGTGTTTCTTACATATTTGAGCTTTGGAAGTTTTTCAACAGTTCATTACCCCAACACCTAACTTTGCAAAAGATTACAGCTCAAAATTAGGCTTTTAAATCATTAATTTTAAAACACATTCAGGGCGTGAAATCTCCTACTATAGCTAAAGATGACCCAAATCAGCATTTTAGGCAGGGATTCAAGTGAAACACCATTGCAATCGCTTCGAATTGCAATCGCTACTGGAAGTGAATTACATTATCATCAACTTAACTTGGCACTGACGTCACTACGGGTGGAGCCAATAAGAGCTCACAAGCAGTCAGTGATCTCCTCTTATTCACCAAGTAGGCTGTGACGTTTTATCTAGCTCGTTTTTCATAGGCAAACGTCACGCTGACGTCACAATGTTTTTATCAAGAAATGTTCTAATGTAATTCACTTGAATTCCTGCCTTAAAGCCTCCAGTTCAGATATTTTTCTAAACAGACTCCCCTCTCTCCAAACTTTACATCACCAAACGCAACTAAAAGCTTTAAACTTTGAATTTTGAAAAGTTTTTGGAAGAGAGCCTCAATATTCCCCCTGCTTGAGCCACACAAAGATAGCTTAGAGCTCTTAATAATTCAGCTTCAAAACAGTTATGAGACAGCCCCTTAAACCCTTCCTTAAATTCATCAGAAGATGAATTTAAGTAATTTAAATAAGATGAATTAAGTAAGAATTGATTCATCAGAATTTGTGTTTTTAACATTTCAGTTTCGGAATTTTTTTCCAGGAAAATCTCCCATCCCATCTTTATATCTACAACAGAGTTCATACTCATTTTAAAAAATGAAAATTAAGGGCTTTTTAAGGACTCCCAATTATTTTTAAGGACTCATAGGAAAATATTTAAACAGCTTTAGAAACACAATTTCAAATTTACGAGTACATTAAAATTTAAAGTGCAGAGAGATTCGCAATGGACTCTGATTCAAATGACAATGAATGGTTAAGAGACTACCATTCTGAACGGAAAGTAACTATAGAAAACGCTACAAATAGGATAAACAAAAGACATCGTCTATGCTTTTCTAGAGTTAAGCTCTTTAATCTTTTTACTCGTTGAATATATTATTATTATGGCCAACTTTTCTAAGTTTAGGATTGTTTTGTTTATATTTGTTACTGTTATTTCATTTTCAATGCAGTAATAATTTTTTCAAATATTTTTTTACTAAATTAACCTTATTTTTTACCATTGCTTAAATACGCTAACACTAATGTTGCTTATTTACATGCTTAAGTCCTTTTAAATCTTTTGTTCTTAACCCATAGTGCCTGACATTTTTTTTCCAAAGATATTTTGTATACTGGTTACAAACAGTGTTTAATGGACAGGAAAAATAATAAAAAAAATATTATGTAAAAAATATTTTTTTTTTTATTAAGGAAAGAAAAATCGTCTTTTAAATGTTACGATAGACCCCAGAGGGTACATACTTTTTTTTTACTAAAATCGTTTTCTGCCTACGATATAATATTTAAAAAGACATTTTATAAGAAGGAATAAAATCAGCAATTAACGTAAGCTGGGAATAACTTTGAAAACTTAGCTTTTTCTCTTGAGATTGTGAATGATGTCATTTTTGATAAAGATCATATTAAAACTGCTACAGAACACACTTTGCAAGGGTTATGTGCTGCAATCTGTTAATAACGAATTGAAACAATACCAAGGTACTAATTGAACAATATTATTTAGTTAAAATGTTCAATTTGGGGAAATTCAGACCCTTTTTTGGACCGTCCCTAAAAAGGGACACAAGGCATTAATGGGTTACTTTCAATTCATTTTGACTGTTGTTTTATTTGTAGCAAAACAGACAGCATAGCAAAACAGACAATACCAGACTTCCAACATTAACAGATGAAAAAATACATTAATTCCTGAATATTACTGAAACACCACCCCTGTAAGCATCTAACAAAAAAAAATCTTGATAATTTTCTGCCAAAATAAGGTCAAAACGTCGCACCAAAGACGTCAGATGGCAATAATTTTAAATAGCTGGTCACTCTATCAGAAGCAATCCTATTTTTTCTCAACCCTTAGCTATCTGTTCGCAGTTCCAAGTTCATTTCAGTTCTAAGTTCATTTCGCAGATAATTGCTATTATTATTATTTCCTTTTTGTTTAAGTCATGAGCTAAGAGAAAAATCCTCACTCTGCATTTCCAGAGAAATCTATAACAGCAATATTGCAGCAAGCCATTTTGATTTACATATGATAAAACAAACAAGTAGAACTATTAAAACAAAATAACTACCTTTTTTAAGTTATTAATTTCTTTAAAAGAAACCAACAAAAAGCGATACATTTTACATTAAAGATTTATCACTTGTCAGCATCACAGGCAAGAAGTGTGCGACTTTTTTTTCCGCAAAATTGGCAGATAAGCGATTTCCTTCTTTAACTTCAGAAAAGGCCGAAAAATTATGGGCTTTTACATGGAAATATGCTATGTTTTACTTTGATTTCAGATTTGCTTTTTGAATGAATAATTTGTGAAATGATCGTTTTGTTTGATCAGCATTTTGTGAAGGGTCCGTTTTGCTTGATGGGATTTTTGTGAAGGGCCCGTTTTGCTTGATCGTATTTTTGTGAAGGGTCCGTTTTGCTTGATCGTACTTTTATGAAGGGTCTGTTAAAGGACCCGAACTTCCTCTGGTCAGACTTCTCACTCCAGCTTTTAATGCGTGGAGGAAAAACAAAGAAAAAAAACCTGAAACTGTCTTTTGAAAATTAAGGAAAATTTTCCAAAATTAAGGACTTTTTAAGGGACCTTAATTTTGCTTCATAAAATTAAGGGTTTCTTAAGGGTTTTTTAAGGAAGTACGAACCCTGTACAAAGACAACATTAAAATTTGACAACTGCAACTTGAAAATAAATTCAGAAGGTATCAAACGAATACCCTCTCTTTCAAGTCACTGAAAGATAGCTCACTGGGAAGTTCGAGCAAATCCAGCTTCAAAAATTTCCAGTACAACCCCAGAACCTTATGCTCATGAAAGATGGCCAATAGTTGCCCCTCTCCCCCCATTTTTAGTTTCAAACATTTCTTGGCAGAAAGTCTCCTAATCCCCTCTTTTTAAGTTTTTCAAAAATAGCCTAAAATTTAGCCTTTAATGCTTCAGAGTTGATTTTTTTATTTGGATTACAATAGTCGAAACCCTTTTCCTAAGTTCACCAATGATTGCTCAAATTTTGCGTTTTTAAGACTGCAGTTCTGTAATTTTATTGAAAAAAAGGCACTCCTCCCCCCACTAGTTTTACATCACTAAAAACAGACTGATTTTTTCAGGCTTTAGCATTTTCGAAATATTCCAAGGAAGAAATCCCAAACCTCCCATCCCCTTTAACACTCCATATTTAACAATAAAAAAAAAAAAAAAAACCTGCAATTATCTTTTTACGTCTTTGTTTACGAACAATTCACTACGTTTTGGAAATTTTTCTAGTAATTGTCTGAGATGTCTTTAGATTATCAAAGATGTACTCGTTTTTAATACTTTAGTGTTGAAAAATTATGGACTGAAGTTCTGATTTAATTTTCCCTGATTTGTTCCCAAATTCCCTGACTATTCCCTGATTTTTCCAGAATTTTCAAAATCCCTGATAATTCCAGGTTTTCCCTGTTTTCCAGGTCTGTGGCCACCCTGATATATAAGTGGGCGTGGTGTTTGCTTTTTTCCGATGAAATTCGCATTGTGTTTGCACCCTTCATTTGGGGGGTCAGGAGGGGGGTCAATTGTCCCCCCCCCGGTTCTAAGAAATCAGTAATTATATATGTGGGCGTGGTGTTTGCTTTTTTCCGATGAAATTGCATTGTGTTTGCACCCTTTGTCCCCCCTCCCCCTCTCTAAAAACGTGAAATGACGGGCCTGCAGCGATGCATTGTACTTAGTCTGGTTATATTTTTCGTGGAACCTGGTACTCAACTTGTGTAGGTAATCATGTTAGTGTACTTCTTGATACACTATGTGCTTTACTTATTTCTCTAACTATCAATCTACCATTATTAGTTTTAGACAGTACAATTAGCGCAGAATTCTCGGGACATTAATGTTTTTATACTTTAGCTGCCTAAAAACAGTTTTATTTTAAAAACTCGCCCTAAAAAGTATTTTTTTCTGAATAACGTCTAAAAATATGTCTATATCAAAAAGAAAATAATTTAAAGCATCAAAAAAAAAAAAAAAACTTCATAAGGGTATGAGTATAAATTGCGCAACACTTTTTTCCCAACATACTTGGCCCCCCTCCATCCCTTTTTTCAATGTTTCACAATTCAAACGACCCTCCCCTACTAAACTATAACATACAAACAAATTGTTATTAAGGAATTATAGTTGAAATATAACTAAAATTGAGTATTCTTTCTGCGATATGAATTTATTACCAAATGATGTTTTAAGTTTTATACCACGGGCAAAGCCGTGTGCGGGTACCACTAGTGAAAACTCATATTTCTTGTTACCTCCCCCCCTGCCGCAATCTGTCATAGTTTAATTAATCACCCCTTCCTCTTGTTAAACCCGGACACCATTTTAGGACGATCTCCAGAAATAAACGATTTAACTTTGTATTGTGAAATAAGTAATAAAAGATAAAATAAATGTTGTAACAATGTTGGACAAAGTATTACGTATTGCGTATACGTAGTTTGAGCTTAAAAGAAAGTTAAAAAAAAAGCTGCTGAAGAAAAAATTTCAGCAGCACTTACTAAAGATGCAAGAAGGGACAAAATGAAGGAAGTTTATATAAAATGTACAAAATGTACTTGCTTAGGAAGTAAAAAAACAGGAATAGTTTTGTAGTGAACAGCAGTTTTTAGTGATAATGACCAAAGAATCAAGAAATGAAAAACTGCTTTACTGTTTATGTAAACATAAAGACGTAATAATAGAGTCGACACAATTCATGACAAATAATCACGTCGGCACTTAACTGGTTCACATTCATTAGAACGGAATTTCAACATATGGAACATAAAACTAAAACTGTAGTTTCAGAAATGATTGCTTCCAAAACTATGCAAGTAAAAATACATTCAAAAATGCGCTGAAAGGAATCTCCATCAAGGCTTCATCTAGTACAGAATGTTCCACTGAAACAAGTTTATTTGTTTTAAACTAATTGAAGTAAGATGAAATAAGGAAGTAAATGGAACTCGTGATGTCATGAAAGTAATCTTACAGCTTTCGACAAGAATATTAGTAAACAAGGAATAACCTTGAAAACAAACCAAATTTTAGTTTGCAACAATGTAACCATGTAGTTTTAAAGTAAACTCAGCACAATTCTAATCCTCTAGCGAAGAAAACTCAAGAAGTCAAACATTTGGGGAGAATCATTAGTGAAAATGTACCAACATTTGAAACAATTATCCTAAATAGAGTACAGGAGTCTTGAACCTTTGGTAAAGCAAAAAGTTAAGCATAATAGCAAAAGAAAGAATAACTACATGCTTGGCACTCATTAAATAACTTGAGCCCATGTGACTATTGAAGTAATGCATCTTATCTCCTATAATTGGGGAATGTTTATTAACTGCCGAATAAGTATCAATAGAAGTCAAATCACTCGTTTCGCCGATTTCATTAGTTTAAGATACAACTTGATAAGAAAAACTATTAAAACACCATTTGATAATAACTAGATGAGTATTAAAACTTGTAATCTTAAATCAACGTATGCGTATTTAAAAATCTCTTTTTTAAAATTTTTAATTAAATTTACAACACTAGGAGCAATAAAATGTCAAAATGGTGGTCAAAAGAAGTTAAGACATTTAATTTAATTACCATTTTTCAAGAAAAATAAACTTTGGAAAAGGTATTTTTACTCAAAACAGTTAAATTGTCGCTGTATTTCAATAAGTTAATTTAGTTTTAATTTGATGAACCCATATTAAGAATGAAAAGCTACATTAAGTATGTGGCCGACTACTGGATAAATCATCCAAACTGCTTAGAACCAGTGGTCGGCCTACCATGGCCGACTATTGGAAATGCAGAACAGGGGCGGCCCTAGCGCCGGACATTCCGGACCCCTGTCCGGGGCGCCAAATTTTAGGGGCGGCATTTTGGTACGAATATCTAAAATAAATTTTTGTTTTAGAAAAGAAAATGTACAAAATTATTTAACAAACATCCTTCTTTTTGTTGCTTGGAATCTTGAAAAGTATGAATGTAGCTATATTTAAGTGTGTTATTGAAATGTATCCACTTCCAACACATTTTTGACTATTGCAACATTGCCTACTAAAATAAACAAGTCTTTAGAAACTATAATGTATCTCTTATTATAACTTAGACATTTAAAAAACAAAACAAATTAACTACAGTAGACAGCTTTTTTAAGCATGTAAAGTTTTTGAAATTGTTGATGGAAGACAGGGGTGCCCCGAACATAGTTTTTTGGGAGGAGAAAAATTCTCAACCCACCAAATGAAGCTATAAATTGTACCGAATCCAAATCATCATTTAAGATTTGCCGAATAAGAAATGTTTTTAGGGGGTCACAGTGTCCTCCCATCAGGTACCCCGTAATGAAATATTTGGAAATTATATTGACTGATAGGAATCACGACATATAAATGCGCTTGACCTAACACAGAGGTAGTACACCTATAGGTTCTGGGAACCCCTTAGGGTTTCCTAATAGCTAAAAATAATCTGCAGAAAATGTGAAGAATTTTTTTTTTTAAAATTTCTGACCAATTTTAGAAGACTGAAAAAAAAAATAATAATAAATTTGCATTTTATCTTCAATATAATTCGCAAAAAATCCACAAAATGTTTTTTTTTCTTTTAGTTTTCTATGAATATTCTGTAGTTTTTTTTTTTTTTTTTTGAAACTTGTTTCAAACATGGTTAAATTTTCTGCAGATTTTTAAAAGCTTTTTAGTAGATTTTTTTTTTTCAGGGTTCTTGGAAATTCGAAAATGGCTTAGCTAGTGATTAATATTTTCTCAATCACAGAGCCGAACTTTAAATGAAATTTCAATTTTTATGAACGATCAAACATTGTTTAATCTTTCCAAATTATTTTTTTAAGATATTTTCCTCCTCAGAAAAAAAAAAATTATCTTGAATCGAAGCTACTTTTCACAACTGACCCCTCTGAACTCTTGATAATTGAAAGAGAACAACAAATTGATGCAACGAACAAGAGGGTCTGGAAAGTGACTAACAATTAGTTTTTCTTTAGTCTTTGCAAAAGAAGGTAAAATTTTTAAAAAGTTTTTGTTTGCATATTTTTCTCCTGATAAATTTTTAGTCTTAATTACTCCTCTTACGGCCTCAAAATGCAGAATCTTAGATATCTTTTCAAATTTTTTCTCTGGGGAGAAACCCCCGAACTCCCTGAAATTGAATATATTCTATATTCCATTTAAAGTGGTCACTGCATCATTTTCTTCATGCTGATCCAACTTCAAAGTTTATGAAAAACACACATCCACAAAAAGAAAAAGAGAAAAGACAGCTTGAGCATTAAAAAAAGAAACATGAGGTTAGCGAAAAAGATACACTTAGATGACAAAAATGGCCAGTTTTGCTTACAATAAAGTTTTCCGGACTACAAAAGGGGTTCCATATCTAAAACAGCGTGGCATCCCGTTCGGTCCAAATCTTACCCTGAATATCGGATTTTATTTCGTCATGCTGTTTTTATTTCACAACTTTTTTTTAGTGGCTCGTATTTATCAGCATTTTTTTTTTCTATTTTTACGCTTTAATCATGAAGAGAGACGGCATTTTGCATTTTTGTCCGGGGCGGCAAAACTGCTAGGGCCGCCCCTGATGCAGAAGAATTCTGTACCCAGTAGTCGGCCACCCCTTTAAAAAATAATTGAGTCTAACCAGGAGTTCACTCTTTCATTGAAACATTATGTTAGACATTCCATTAAGATAAAAATCACTCAAATTTACAGTAGAATTAAATTAATAAGTAATTGGCCATTTTAAGAAGACGTGTCCTCTTAGCTGAAAAATAAGCAGAATCGCAATCTTGGATGATGGGAACATCATTCGAAATGAAATGACTCATTACTAATTCAAAAAAAGTACCCAAAACTTAACTGCGACTGGTTGATGATTGAAGATAGATACCTGAATGTGTGAATGCGCCATATCTGATTTTGAATTAAAAATGTACTATTTATGAGGAGTTTTATGTCATTGTGGCCGACTACTGGAGACTGGCCGACTACTGGAGCACTTACCCTATTTGTTTTATTTCATACTTTTTAGTGCGAATCAAGTTGATAGAAATAGTCTTTAAATTTAAAACGCTTTTTTTATATTTTAGGGTAAACAGACCAGTGATAGAACAAAGCAAATTTTCAATTTCAAAAATTCATAGCGACGGAAAAATAGCAGCATTTGCCGTATGACACTTCAGATGATATTCGCAGTATTTGAAAAAAAAAAATGGGAGAGCTTTTAAGGTTCTGCATAGGTTTTATGGGGGGTTAAAATGAAACAAGAAGTTCTGTCAAGAACTAAACGAGCCTACTTTCCCGTACATCGACATCGGCATTCTAGCATCTGATCATTATTCTCCTGATCATCTGAGACTAAACATTATGTCAAACATACCTTTTTAGCACTTAAAGCTGATTTCTAAAAGCAAAATATACCCCTCTCATCAGATGAAATAGAGACATAAAAAGTAAATAAATGAATAAATGAAGTTTTATCGCACCTTTTAAAGAATGTAACTGTTACAGTTCTTCCGCAGAAAAATTCCTCAATCGTTTTCAAAAAAAAAAAAAAAAATTAAAAGTACAAAGTACATCAAAACACATTTTATCAAAGAAAGGAAAAAAAACTCGTCCGTCGATAAAATGTCTCGATTTTCACTTTTAAACCGTTGCCAGTTGTTAAATATAAATAAAGAATAAAATGCCCTCGTGAATGAAACACTTTTGTTACAAAAAAAATCGTCTGCCAAAAAAAAATAATAGTAATAAATACAATAACACAAATGAATAAATAAACAAAAAATCGTCTGCACAGTCAGTCATTTTTTTCTGAGCCTGCAGTTCCGCCATGTTTGTGGAGTCGGAGTCGGAATCAGAGTCCTCACAGAAGATTATTCAGAAAAGTACTTTACAAACATTATTTATCAAAACCATTTTTTTTACAAAGTTAGTTTGAAGGAAATCCGACTTTAAGTTCCAGGATCAACATTCAACTTAAATTCCCCGTAGGCGCTAATGTTAAATTTTTTTCTGAACGGTTCAATATTGAACGAAAAATGGTTCAAACCAAAAAGCGAAATAAGGGAATGAACCTCTCCGAGATCTTTCAAACAAAAAAAAGTTTATTCCATTCGGATGGTTCACTCAGAAGTTATTAGGTGGGGAAAGGTTGCTTGAACGGTTCAATGTTGAACGAAAAAATGTTCAAATTGAAAATTTAAATACTGTAATGAAGTATCCTTGCTGAGATCCTTCGAACAAAAAAAAAAGTTTATTTAAATCGGACTGTTCACTCAAAAATTATTAGGGGTGACAGCTTGCTTGAGCGGTTCAATGTTGAACGAAAAATTGTTCAATTCGGAAATGTAAATACGGGAATGAAGTATCCTTGATAAGATCTTTCGAACAAAAAAAAGTTTGTTGAAATCGGACTGTTCACTCAAAAGTTAGCATCGCGGGACAGGTTGTTTGAACGGTTCAAAGTTGAACCAAAAATTGTTCAAATCGAAAAATCAAATATGGGAATGAGTTGTACTCGCCGAAATCTTTCCAACAAAAAAAAGTTTGTTCCAATTTGAATGTTCATTCAAAAGTTATTAGGGGGGAAAGGTTGCTTGAACGGTTCAATGTTGAACCAAAATTGTTCAACTCGAAAAATCAAATATGGGAATGAGTTGTAATCGCTGAGATCTATCCAACAAAAAAAAGTTTGTTCAAATCGGAATGTTCATTCAAAAGTTATTAGGGGGGAAGGGTTGCTTGAACGGTTCAATGTTGAACAAAACATTGTTCAAATCGAAAATGTAGATACAGGAATGAAGTATTCTTGAAAAGATCTTTCGAACAAAAAAAAGTTTGTTCCAATCGGACTGTTCACTCAAAAGTTAGCATCGCGGGACAGGTTGTTTGAACGGCTCAAAGTTGAACTAAAAATTGTTCAAATCGAAAAATCAAATATGGGAATGAGCTGTACTCGCCGAGATCTTTCCAACAAAAAAAAGTTTGTCCAAATCGGAATATTCATTCAAAAGTTATTAGGGGGGGACAGACAGACCGACCGACAGACCGACACACAAATTCCCCATCTCAATACCCTACTTTCAAATTTTTAATTTTTCGATATTCATTTTACCTTTTTATTTTTTTAACTTGGCGATATTTTTTGGACTTGGCGATATTTTTTTTAACTTGGCGATATTTTTTGGGCTTGGCGATATTTTTTGGGCTTGGCGATATTTTTTGGACTTGGCGATATTTTTTGGGCTTGGCGATATTTTTTTGACTTGGCGATATTTTTTGGACTTGGCGATATTTTTTTTAACTTGGCGATATTTTTTGGATTTGGCGATATTTTTTGGGCTTGGCGATATTTTTTGGACTTGGCGATATTTTTTGGGCTTGGCGATATTTTTTGGACTTGCCGATATTTTTTGGGCTTGGCGATATTTTTTGGACTTGGCGATATTTTTTGGACTTGGCGATATTTTTTGGACTTGGCGATATTTTTTAGGCTTGGCGATATTTTTTGGGCTCGTTTAAGTTGGACTGTTCACTCAAAAGTTATTAGAGGTGACAGCTTGTTTAAACGGTTCAATGTTGAACAAAAAATTGTTCAAATCGAAAATGTAGATACAGGAATGAAGTATCCTTGAAAAGATCTTTCGAACAAAAAAAAGTTTGTTCCAATCGGACTGTTCACTCAAAAGTTAGCATCGCGGGACAGGTTGTTTGAACGGTTCAAAGTTGAACCAAAAACTGTTCAAATCGAAAAATCAAATATGGGAATGAGCTGTACTCGCCGAGATCTTTCCAACAAAAAAAAGTTTGTCCAAATCGGAATATTCATTCAAAAGTTATTAGGGGGGGACAGACAGACCGACCGACAGACCGACACACAAATTCCCCATCTCAATACCCTACTTTCAAATTTTTAATTTTTCGATATTCATTTTACCTTTTTATTTTTTTAACTTGGCGATATTTTTTGGACTTGGCGATATTTTTTTTTAACTTGGCGATATTTTTTGGGCTTGGCGATATTTTTTGGGCTTGGCGATATTTTTTGGACTTGGCGATATTTTTTGGGCTTGGCGATATTTTTTGGACTTGGCAATATTTTTTGGGCTTGGCGATATTTTTTGGACTTGGCGATATTTTTTGGGCTTGGCGATATTTTTTGGACTTGGCGATATTTTTTGGGCTTGGCGATATTTTTTTAACTTGGCGATATTTTTTGGACTTGGCGATATTTTTTTTTAACTTGGCGATATTTTTTGGATTTGGCGATATTTTTTGGGCTTGGCGATATTTTTTGGACTTGGCGATATTTTTTGGGCTTGGCGATATTTTTTGAACTTGGCGATATTTTTTGGACTTGGCGATATTTTTTGGGCTTGGCGATATTTTTGGACTTGCCGATATTTTTTGGACTTGGCGATATTTTTTGGACTTGGCGATATTTTTTGGACTTGGCGATATTTTTTGGACTTGGCGATATTTTTTAGGCTTGGCGATATTTTTTGGGCTCGTTTAAGTTGGACTGTTCACTCAAAAGTTATTGGAGGTGACAGCTTGTTTAAACGGTTCAATGTTGAACGAAAAATTGTTCAAATCGAAAATGTAGATACGGGAATGAAGTATCCTTGAAAAGACCTTTCGAACAAAAAAAAGTTTGTTAAAATCGGACTGTTCATTCAAAAGTTAGTATCGCGGGACCGGTTGTTTGAACGGCTCAAATTTGAACCAAAAATTGTTCAAATCGAAAAATCAAATATGGGAATGAGCTGTACTCGCCGAGATCTTTCCAACAAAAAAAAGTTTGTCCAAATCGGAATGTTCATTCAAAAGTTATTAGGGGGGGACAGACAGACCGACAGACCGACAGACCGACCGACAGACCGACCGACACACAAATTCCCCATCTCAATACCCTACTTTCAAATTTTTAATTTCTCGATATTTATTTCATTTTTTTGTTTCTTTTTGACTTTTTTTTACTTGGCGATATTTTTTGAACTTGGCGATATTTTTTGGACTTGGCGATATTTTTTGGACTTGGCGACATTTTTTAGATGCATTAAGCCAATTTTAATGCTTTTTTCGTCTCTTTTATTTTTAACGGGAAAGTAGGCTAAAAAAGTACCCAGACCCATACCTCCCCCCTCCCCTACCAGGGAACAAATGCAGCATTCTCTAGTCATTTTCTTTCGGTAAATGTGTAGAAAGGAGTTAGTTCTGCTAATTCATCTAAGAAAATTCTTCAAAACCCTTCTTTTTATGAAAAATACTAGGCGTTCATTCACTGGTCGATGTATCCTATGTTATCTTCCAAAAGGACGGGTCTGATTATCGGTACTGGTTTCAATTTTTCTGTGACACGCAAATGAAAAGCGTATAATTTGTGAAAAATGTTTCCACTCAGCACCCGGTATCAAAGGTCCAGTTTACGCAGACAATAGAAAAGTCGGCAAAAAACGGGTAGTTTTATCCCTTGGAACTGGTTTAAACTACAGTTTATTCTTCACTGCTGGAAAAAGCGGGAACGTGGGTTCATTAGAGGTGCGTACGACATCGATCAATGTAAACGCGCCTAAAGCTCACACTCCTGTCGCAGTATTCAGGTGTGCCTCAAAAAAAAAAAAAAAGTTTAAGTTTGTTGAAAAATTACACAGAACAAATGATTCAGCGTTCAAGAGAAAATTCTCATATTAAATTCTAATCATACTGATTATCTCCCCAATGTAAGCCCAATATTGATTTGAAGAAACAATAAGCAAGAGCATCTGGAAATAAGGTAATAGAAAGTACACATGTAAAACGATAGTATGTATTTCCTTCAATGATTAATTCTTGTTCACTTATTAATACTACTTCAATATAATGCAGAAAAAGTTATTACCAATTATTATTATCAAAATAACGAATGCCGGCCATTTCGTCTAGGGGTTAGAGAAGTCTGACTAGGAAGGAGGGGTCCCGTATTTGAATCCCATCTCGGGCACGGATGTACTTTCTCTCTCCTGTCCCTGTCCTTTCCTTGTGTGAATGTGTTGTGCTGTGAATGGTTGCCCGCCCTTTTAACGGGTCCTTATGGCATGTGTGTACAGTGGAAGTCGGACTTCCTCCAAATCAATGTACAGTTGGAAAAGTGAAAAAGCGAACTACAAATTACCAGCTTAGCTGGCACAAAACAACAAAATAACAAATTTAAGAATCCCCGGGGTAAAATAGGGGAAATCCCTGACATTTAGTTAATAATAAAATAATATAATTGATCCATAAATAAAGGGCTTGTGAGAGGAAGAGGTGAAGTGACAAAACAATAAAATAATTTTGGAAAAAAATAGAACCGACTTCAGTTGGAAATTGCTCTAAAAAGTAAAAAATAATTTTTTTCTTTGAACACCACCGAAACTACTTTTAAACATAAGTTTTGAAGTCGGCGCAAAAACAATGTATAGAATCATGCGCAACTATAATTCAACTATACAGGGTGTCCACTCCAATCGTGGACCAATAGCTAATTTCTAAACCGTTAGAGATAAGCATATAGTTGATTTAGGAAAAAATCTCCAAATTATGAAAGGAATTTTGGGTCTATTCAATGTTTTTCAAAAAATCAAATTTTGAAAGAGTTACGAAATTTAAATTTTTATACAGCCCCCCAGTCCTATCAATCATATTTAGTAAAACATTCTTGACACTGTAACGTTTAAAACTAAAAAAAAATCACTCTTCTACCACAAAAATTGACCGAGTTATGACGTTTTGAAAAATCAAGATTTTGAAGGATTTCGCATACGGTCCCTTAAGCGATCGCTCGATGACGTCATGAAATAATGCAAAATCTTGATTTTTCAAAACGTCATAACTCGGTCAATTTTTGTGATAGAAGAGTGATTTTTTTTTAGTTTTAAACGTTACAGTGTCAAGAATGTTTTACTAAATATGATTGATAGGACTGGGGGGCTGTATAAAAATTTAAATTTCGTAACTCTTTCAAAATTTGATTTTTTGAAAAACATTGAATAGACCCAAAATTCCTTTCATAATTTGGAGATTTTTTCCTAAATCAACTATATGCTTATCTCTAACGGTTTAGAAATTAGCTATTGGTCCACGATTGGAGTGAACACCCTGTATACATTTTAATGGATCCAGGTTCTTTAAAAGCATTCGCATACATTTCATTCATTACCACACATTCGTGTAATGGTAAAAATATTCTGCTTTTAGTTTTCAATGGTTTCTCCGAAAAATTTTGGCAAAATATGGTTAAATATCATTTGATCTATCGTTTTTGCGCCGACTTCAAAACTTATGTTTAAAAGTAGTTTCGATGGTGTTCAAAGAAAAAAATTATTTTTTACTTTTTAGAGCAATTTCCAACTGAAGTCGGTTCTATTTTTTTCCAAAATTATTTTATTTTATTCTTTTTAGTGTAAGTGTACTTATGAACTAAGGTAATGTTTCCATTACGGAACTTCACCTAATTTTCTTAAGTAAATGCTCCATAAAATAAACTGAAAAAAAAGGAAGAAACTATCAACGCGTCTAAAATTATAAACGATTGACACTAAAAAATAATCTGTTATTCTCTGGTATTTATTTGTGTACTCGCTTAATCAAAGCCATTTAAATATCAACGGTTTGTCAACTAATTTATATTTCAAAGCAATTCTAGTTTCTCGTTGTTCATAAGATTTTAACACATACTACGTACGTTACCGCTAATGAGTTTCATGTTAGATTTAGTTAAGCCTTGGTTCAAATTTTTCATCATGATTACTATTAATATTGCTGTTGCGAGGCAAAAAATTTTTGCAACAATGAATTGAAAATTTAATCATTTAATGGGGAAATGACATGAAATTTACTGTTTTCCATAATAACTTTTTTTTCTAGTGAACAAATATCGTCATATGAGTACATGGTACCTAAGCTACACCATTTGCTATCGATTTTTAAAAAAATCGTCCAAATCGGTTCAGTAGATCAGCTGTTATGTGCGAACAAACAAACAAAAAAAAAAAAACATACGCTTTGAATTGATAACCTCCTCCTTTGTTGAAGCCGGTTAAAAATTGCGAGTAATTAAAGTTCTAAGCTTTATTGTTGCAGTTGTTGCAGCTTTTTTGTTTTCTGGTTTTGTCGTAAGTATGCGTGGAAATTGGTCCAATGACATCTACTTTTTGATACACCTTTAATTGCTTACCTGTATACATTAGGGTGGCCCTTATTTTTCAACTTTTACAAAAGTTAGCTCCCACCCCCCTATTTTGTTCCAATGAACAATAAAATGATGTGTGCAAAATATTAGCTCAATCGGAAAAGTTTAAGGGGTGCCGCAACGAGCATGAAATTGTCAAATTTTTGCCGAAAATATGAATTTTTCACTTTTTTTCAAGTTAATTTTTTTTCTAGCAGATTTACATTTCTGATGGTCGCATGTCCTATTAAAAGTGTTATTCTACTTAAACTATCTTTATGTGGACTTCCATGCCTCTCCTGCCGTTTCCTCTGAGATATTAATATAGATTACGAAGCTGCTTGGTCAAGACGTTTTCCGCGACGCATGGCGCTTTCCTGGTGATGCAAGAATTTCGACAACAAACTTGCGAAAGTTTTTTTGTATGTCCTGTCCACACACATACTTGGTCATTTTGAAATTTACATGCCCAGAACATCTATTTTAGAAGAATTTAATGTGTTGTGCAAATTTAAAAAAAAAGAAAAAACTCCAATCTAAAACTTTGCTCCCCTGTCTTATCTGTTTAGTTCCTATATGTCTCCCATTCCCTTCTCCGATTTCCATTTCTACCGCCCCCACTCGAAGAAGACCCCACATCCGGTCAGAGGTCAAGAGTCAAGGGGGGTGAGACGCGACCCGCGACCATGCATTAGCGTGAGAGCAGCTGTCCACGCCAGTGCTGCTTGTTATTTGTGCCTGACTTTAAAATGGCATCAACGTCTTCCGGTAGCTCATCACATAACCTAAGAAAAGATTTTTATATTGATCTTGTTGGTTACATTTCCAATCAAATTGTTGGAGCGAAATTACCATCGAATAGGCAAGTTTTAAGCGTCTTTTTTTACAATCTGAAAGTTGTAAATTTGACCATAAAAGCTAGTGCTGCATTAGTAATTCAAGAAGTTTCAGTTTTCTGGCAAAAAGCTCGAATTCCTACTAGAAGAACGGACCATTGTACTGAAAGACTAATAGAACTGCACGATAAATGGAAGCATTTACAGAAAAGTTTCTCGAGAACCTCAAGCAAAGAAAAAGAGAGGAGAGATTCTTTTGTGGAAATTATGGACGATCTTTTTGACATAGCACATGCAAATGCTTTGGAAGATATAAAAAATGAAGAGGATAGAAAATTCTTAATTCTTCAGCGCCAGAAAGGGCGACCGAGCTCCATGGTTGGTGTTGACCAAAAACTAACACAAAAAGAACATTAATGAAAAAAACTATGGAAGTTGCTCGAAAGAAAAGAACTTATGAAGAAATGGAACTACAATTAGCAACCACAACAAGTTGTGATATAGCCCTCCAGCAACCCAAGCAGTGATAGTTTTGATGACAGTGACAGTCCTTCTTCTGTCATTGATACGCAATTACCAGCAACTGACACATTTACGAGTACGGACATTACTCGCACAGAAACACGAGGTACATTGCAGTTTTTTACTCCTCGTCTTTCGGAAGTTTTTGACAGGTGTAAAATCACTGACCGAAATGGTGTTTACATTTTGATAGCTGCTGCAGAAGCGTTGGGTCACGATACAAAGGACCTGATAATAAACCGAACTTCCCTTCAACGGTTACGAAAAAAATTTAGAGAAGAGAGACATGCGGAAATTCGGGAAAAATTCAACTTGAACGAGTGTCAAGAATTAGTACTATACTGGGATGGAAAATTGCTCCCAGATCTCGCTGGAGTTGAGAAGGTTGATCGACTAGCAACTATAGTAACTTTCCAAGGCAAGGAGCAACTGTTGGGAGTCCCTGAAATAACCACATCATCAGGAGAAGACCAAGCCATGGCTGTTTATCAAGCAGTTGAAAAGTGGATAATATTTGATAAAATTCAAGCACTATGCTGTGATACCACACGTAGCAACTTAGGAATTATAAATGGTGCCTGTACCAATCTGAAAAACATGTTCAATCGCAATCTGCTGTATCTCCCTTGTCGTCACCATATCTTTGAGCTAATTTTGAAGGGATGTTTTGACTCTCTAATGAGTGCAACTTCTGGCCCAGAGATGACACTTTTCAAAAGGTTCAGAGAAACCTGGACAAAACTCGATAAAGCAATGTATAAAATTGGTGACAATGAAATACCCGATGATGTACGCTTAACCGTGCTCGACTTTCTTGAACAACACCTTTCTTCTCATAGACAACAGCGGGATGATTACCGAGAACTGTTAGAACTATGCATGATCTTTCTTGGCGGGATTCCTAAGAACGGGATATCATTTCGTAAGCCAGGAGCTGTAAGTCACGCTAGGTGGATGTCAAAATCTATTTATGCGCTCAAGATTTACTTATTTCAGAATCAATTTGAGTTATACGAAAAGGAGAAGAGCTCTTTACGAAGATTATGTATTTTTCTTGCTAGAATTTACGTTCAGGCTTGGTTTCTCTCTCCGGAGGCAGTTAAAGCTCCGTATCATGATTTTCAATTCATTCAGAAGTTGATCAATTATCGGGAAATTGATAAAGAAATAAGTGAAATTGCTCTAAAAAAATTTTCAAATCATCTCTGGTATTTGGCTCCCGAACCTATGGCTCTATCCTTATTTGATGATACTGTTCCACTCACAGTGAAGAGAAATATGGTAGAAATTTTGTTGGAAGCAGATACAGATGAAGAACAGGAGCAAGAAGAAAACCAACAAAAAAGATATATTCCACATCAAAATAATTTTTCTTTATTTGTAAACAACGAGTTTTTGTCATTTGTAACACCTGTAACAAAATATTTCTTCACCCGATTTTCTATTAATTCCGATTTTATCAGCAAAGATCCTTCAATATGGAAAGATGACCCTAGTTATATAAGAGGAAAAGAAAAAATTGAGAAATTAAGTGTTGTGAATGATGCTGCAGAAAGAGGTATCAAATTAATTCAGGAATATAATAATATTCTCACAAAAGATGAAAGTGAAAAACAATTCGTTTTGCATATCGTAGCTGAAGACCGCAAAAGATACCCTACTGCTACCAAATCCTCACTTAGGAAACAATAAGGTAAAATATTTATTTGTTTATACTATGTTTTGACTCTACAGAAACTGTTATGTCAAAAAATGTTTTTTTTCTCTAATAATTTTTGTGTTATTATTAAAAACTGCAATCTTTTAAAAAAATTCACGAAATTTCAGATACTGACTAAACTTTAAGTCATTTGCGGCACTCCTAGAAATTGTTCAAATGAATTGAAATTTGGTACAGAGTGTTTTTTTTGTTCATTGGAACAAGATAGGGGGGTGGGAGCAAGGAAATTTTAACTTTGGAAAAATGCCATATAGTTAAGGGCCACCCTAGTATACATTGATTATCATTGTCCACAATGTTTATTTTTTAAAATGTAAATTAGCCCCTTCATCCTCCAATCCCTTCAAATAATTTTCAAATCTTCATAAAATTCACGTTTGAAATGTTTCAGTAATCGAATTTCACAATCACACGCGATCTTTCCCATTTCAAATATCTTCGGAACATATCAAAACACATGCACGTAAGGATTTCATAATATAAATAATAATTTATGCACAATCACTTTTAATGTTCGGAATTCCCATCTATATTCTGAAGGCTTTTGAATCTTACACGACACAAACAGTAGTTTTACGTCATTTCAAGAATTGTTGATAGGCGCATCAGGTGTTTGCGGTGAAATAACCAAGCATAAATCACTAACACTCTCGACAAGTCACGAATTGCCCATCGATGGAATTGTCTAATTTATTGAAACATAAAACAATGCTATATTTTTGAACAATGGAGTTCTCAGAAATGGTTTGGAACATATCAGAGGGAAGAAGCGAACTTTTACATATTGGATACGAATTTTCGTAGTGCTTTTAGTCAATGCATGAAACGAAAGGACATCCGAGAGTGACATCTTTTACTACTACGGAGAGCAGACAGTCAATCATATGTAAACTCGAGATTTATTTCGAGAGTTATTTTATACCAACTAATACGATGGGGGAATTTTAGTGTAAGCATTGAACTCAATATCTTAATTTGAAAATCAAAATGCAGTTTATGAAGTATCTAATGTCAGTGCTTTCATGAAATAGATTATTGAAAATCGTCCACTCGTAAAAAAATGTTTACTTTGACATCACTCGAAACACGCTGTGACAAAGGTAAGAATATTTTTTATTAATACTGCCGTGCTAAGCGCAAAAGTGGTATCTGCAGTTGAGCTCAAACTGAGATATAACTTTTAAAAGTTTTAGGGCCACCATGTATTTGATTCAGATGAAACTTTTTCAGAATTTTTTAAAAAATCTTTTTTGTTCTCAAATGACCATAAAACATTGTATGTGGGTAAAATATGTCACAAAGAGCCACCTGGTGGAGATAACTCAATTTTGTTAAAAAGTGCAGATACGATTTTTGTGCTTAGCACGACAGAATACACATAACTTTTTCAGAATCGATTGCTGACAAACGTTCCTTTAGTATTTTATTGAAAAAGTTTATGCATATACTGTTGTTCCCACTTAATCGGATAACGGATAAACGAATACCCCGCTTATACGAATAAAACATCCCGGAACCCATGCCTTAGACGCAATGTTAAAGATCCCCGCTTAATCGAATAATATGTCTTGGAACCGACAGTATTCGTTAAAGCGGGACCGAGTGTATATCAATATTTTAAGAACTGGTATAACGAAATAATACTTTTCCTTAAACGGTACGTCACTTGGCTTGGCGACTTGTTAACTTTCTACTTTGGCGAAAACAGAGAGCATCTTTTACGTTATCGCCATGTTTGCTTCTCTTTTAGTTATTTTTCGTTTGAATGGAACTCATAGATATTATATATTTCTTAGATTATTTTTCATATTAATATAGCAATTAAAATTGATTTGGCGAGTTATTTTCATGCGATTTTTCATGTTATTTAATGTGTTTCTTTCATTTTTTTTAAATATATTTCACGGATTATTTTACTTTCAATAGATTAATTTAATTAGTATGGGGATTGTTTTTCATTTTAATGGAACTTTTACTTTTCGTTTTGAAACTTGTTTTATATCTTTTTTTAAAAACAAAGTAATGTATGGTATCACCAAATAAATAGAGTCTACGTAACTTTGACTAAACTATGAGGACAATATATAAAATTTAAAAAAATATTAAAAAAGCGCCGTGACATACCTGTAACGGAAAAGTATCTCAAGATTTTTACCACCATTTCAAGTTAAGTGCATGATGAAGCACTTTTTCTGTTAAGTACTTTATTTTTTCAGCAATTTTATTTTACGTTTTATTACTCGCAGTATCATGTCTGGAAAATTTTCATCCATCAACAAAATCATCAGAGAAAAATATTATCTATAAATACATCTAAAAAATATCTTTTTATGAAGACATAAATTTTACGACTTCCATCCAAAATATTTGCTATCTCTGTTTAACAATGAACTTGCTTTTATGTCGATAAAAGCATGTGGCATAATATTTTTCATGTTAAAATATCCGGAGGAAACTTTTCTAGATCAAATTAAATGCATTTATTTTAATGACTACGCTTAAATGAAAATTTTAATCCCTTCTGTGTTCTATTTTCAATGTTAGTAATGTTGACTTTTGGGGAGGAGATAATTCCCTAAAACCCGCTTCACTGAGCCACTGAAAAGCCATGATTCTTCAACATCAGTCTACCACAGTAGCGTACTACATACTCTAGTATACATCCCCCCTCCCTCGCCCATAAACTGTTAAAAAATATTTTCCATATGTCATGGTGCTATTTTTCTATATTGCGCTCCCTCAAACTTCGTAACCCCCTCCCCTGGTGCCACGAGGATTGCGGGGCAGCCACTATTTTCTACAGTATCTTAGTTGCTGTGGCAATAATATGACACGTTTCTCAGTTTGATTGCAAAACGGTGCTTTACCAGGTTAAGGTATGGAGCACTGAAAATGAAAATTATACAGAAAACAAGGAAGACCAAAATATAAAACTAAAATTAAGTAGCGGGAGGTGAGGCAAAGTTAGTAAAGATAAATTACATTTTTTAACCCATTTACGCCCAAGTTTTTTTTTTTTTTTTTACATTTTTTTTTTTTTTTTCAATTTTTATCTGCTTAAAACTCTTACCTGGAATGGTTTACATACATATTAGGCTAAAAATAGTTCGCCGTTGCTATATTTATTAAGTTATTTAACGTCTTGTTTATGGGATATTTTGCAGATATGTCAGCAAAATACGACTTTACTTGACTTTACTTTTGCAAAGTAACATTACAGAAGGCATCTCTGATCAATTTTGAGCAAATCATTTTAAAATAGTTTAATCTTATGAAAAACTAGCCGGATACCCGGCCCTGCACGGGTTTCTGCCGGGTAATGTGTTTCAGTGAAACTCATTCATAATTTTTTCAGCATTAAACTGCACATCTATATACACAAATGGCTACTTCCGTAAACAATGGCTATTTTTTCTGTCTGGATAAACTAAAAAAAAAACTGTTTTACACACCCTAAATACAAATGCAAGCTACAAATAATGTTTAGGTAAATAGGAAATGTTATAAGCTTGGTGTATTAAAATAAATATATATTATTTACAGTATCAATCGCTCTGGAGAAAACATCTTATGTACCCCCCCCCCCCAAAAAAAGGCTATAAACACTTTCTATTTTCTATGTGTTGCCAAAATCAATTCCCTTTTTATGGGAAACTATATGAAATTTACCGTTTTCCATAATAACTTTTTAAAACTAAGTTTTTTAGAAATAAATTATAGCTTATCCTGCTCCCTGTTACTGTAGCTATCTACGGTGAAAAAATGCTTAAAATCGGTTCAGTAGTTCGGAAGATTACCCCGGACATACATCCATACAAAAGTAGTCATTTATAGATAAGTTCGCAAAAAAAAAACTTACTTTCCATGCTGGATCGTTGCTCGACTGATTTGTCTGAAAATAGCTGTCAATAAATAACCTCTGATGTCCAAATACACTAGGTGGCCAAAAGTATCCGGACACTTTCAAAAATTTACATTTTTAGATATAACTCGAGAAATAAGTGATCAATTGTTCTTTAACTTTAGTCATACAAAATATATTCTTCACCGAACATTTCCAAGTTGAAATTAAATTACCCTTGCATTTGGGGGACGATAAGAAGGGGGGTCGAAAGAAAAACCGCTTTTTGACCATAACTCTTTGAAAATAGCTCGGAATAAGCTATGCATTTCAGTAATTAATTAGCATACTATGTATAATTACTATACAAATTCAAATGAACGCACCACTCTTACTTCCGAAGATATGAAACATTTTTTAAAAAACGGCAATTTTATTTGAAGGGTTTTTGCTCATAACACGCAGAGTTTTTGATCAAACCTTATCAAAACTTCAGGAAAGATGACAAAATACAAGAGAAAGAACATACTAAAACGGTTTTTAAAAATATTAAAAATCCGATGAGATATGAACGTTAAAAGGAAATAATTTTGCACGGCGCATGCGCGAAAGACAGAAATTTATAACTACAAAAATATTGTAGCCTGGTGTATACTGCATCTTATAAAAAAAAGTTCCAGTTGAATATCGTAAAAATTGAAAAAGATATCAGCGATCTAGTGAGCTGTAATTCATTCATTTGCAGTCAATTCATAAATGGAGAGGGGTTGTTCACAAATAGTGTGGGGACAATCGAGCATATTTTTCAATGTTAAATTGTATACTGTTTAAAAATTTATATTTGGCATAGAAGTCACATTTCGCCCATTCGGCCAAAAAGACCTTATAAGTAGGTGGCCAAAAGTATCCGGAGACCCCCTGAAACGTTGGTTTGAACGATGACGAAATAACCTTTATTTTAAAAATAGCTCTTTGTGGACAGACCCTCACTATGTAGGTATTGTCTGCGAATGAATGAAATACAGCTCACTAGATCGCTGATATCTTTTTCAATTTTCATGATATTCAACTGGAACTTTTTTTATAAGATGCAGTATATACCAGGCTACAATATTTTTGTAGTTATAAATTTCTGTCGTTCGCGCATGCGCCGTGAAATTTTTTTTCCTTTTAACGTTCATATCTCATCGGATTTTTAATATTTTTAAAAACCGTTTTAGTATGTTCTTTCTCTTGTATTTTGTCATCTTTCCTGAAGTTTTGATAAGGTTTGATCAAAAACTCTGCGTGTTATGAGCAAAAACCCTTCAAATAAAATTGCCGTTTTTTAAAAAATGTTTCATATCTTCGGAAGTAAGAGTGGTGCGTTCATTTGAATTTGTATAGTAATTATACATAGTATGCTAATTAATTACTGAAAGGCATAGCTTATTCCGAGCTATTTTCAAAGAGTTATGGTCAAAAAGCGGTTATTCTTTCGACCCCCCTTCTTATCGTCCCCCAAACGCAAGGGTAATTTAATTTCAACTTGGAAATGTTCGGTGAAGCCTATATTTTGTATGACTAAAGTTAAAGAACAATTGATCACTTATTTCTCCAGCTATATGTAAAAATGTGAATTTTTGAAAGTGTCCGGATACTTTTGGCCACCTAGTGTAGTGGCTCTAACTGGTTTTCTCAAGAAGAAGGACTATTTAACTTGTGAAAAACAGCTTTAGTAAAATGATATATCAATTACAGGTTTTTGTATGCAGTAACTAACAAGCGTCCCGTTTTTAGGCTACTGGAAATAAATGGGTTAAAGTGAGCAAATAGAAAGTTGGTTTTGAAAATGACGCTACATGAAAAAAGCAATGTATTTTGCAGTAAAACTTGCATTGAAAGATCATTTTCAAATTTTGGCACTAAGTTTAAACCTGTAAAAAAAAAAGAAAGAAAGAAAAGAAAAAGTGGAACATTTTTACTTTGCCCCATCTATGGGACAAAGCACAAAGTACCATACTTTTTACAAAGATTTATTTTCTTTTTTATTACTAACACTTACTTAATTAACTTCAAGTGCCCTTTTATCTATAGGAGCGCTCAGCCCTTTTTTCAGTTTCGGGGAAACACTGCATATTATTATGTAACCAAGTATTGAATAACTGTTGATTTTTTTCTGAAAAGATGAAAATTAAACCAATGGAAAAGTTCCACACTATTCCCAGTATCAGGCTGTCATTTCGGGTTATTAAGAGCGTTGCCCTCTTCCCATGGCTTTGTAAAATTAGTGCATTTTTACTTTCTTCTATATCTAATATATAGAAGAAAGTATTGGTTTCGTGAAAATTTTCGAATGTCGAATTTTGACGGATTTGCACGTTTTGAGGTGCGCTGAGTCCATTTCGACCATTTTTGGAAAATGTCTGTCTGTCTGTGTGTCTGTGTGTGTGTGTGTGTGAGTCTGTATGTGTGGTGACCAGTTTTTGTGGCCGCGCTAGAGCAAAAACTACTGAATGAAATCGAACAAAAATTTTTGCACATATGTACCACCATGTGAACTGGTGCATCTGACTTTTTTTAGCAAATTCCTCCAAGGGGGGTGGAGCAATCGCACGTGTTCTGCGCGGGGGTGATTGCTATATCTCAGGAAGTAACCGGCGGAATCAAACGAAAATTAGTCCATAGGTAGACCCTACTAAGTACAAGTGCTGATTCAATTTGTTTGTCAATATCTCCAAGGGGGGTGGAGCAATCGCACGTGTTCTGCGCGGGGGTGACTGCTATATCTCAGGAAGTAACCGGCGGAATCAAACGAAAATTGGTCCATAGGTAGACCCTATTGAGTACAGGTGCTGATTCAATTTGTGTGTCAATATCTCAAAGGGAGGTGGAGCAATCAAAAGTGCTTATTTTGTCATTGCACCTACTGTATCTCGGGAAATATTGCTGCGATTTGAATGAAATTTGGAATAACACTAACCCAATATGGAAGCAAGCATCGATTAAATTTTGGCGCCAATCACCCCAGGGGGAGGGTGGGGTGATTTTTGCGCTTAGTCAACAATGCGAAAAATTAATTCATTAAAAAATCGCTTTCACGCTATTTAATTATCAAAACAGCTGAAAACTTTCAATGATTTGAAATTTTTAACTGTTGCCAATTTCTTTTTACTAACAAATAAAATGTTTGCAATTTATCTAAACAAGGCTTTTGCAATGATTTCCAATTTAGCTCATTGATTCCGCATTTGCAGGGTTATTACGATAATTGGGAAATTGGAGCTGTCTCCAATTACTCGGGCGAGTACGTATTTTATTTTGTAACCGGAATTCATAAGATAGATATAGAAGAAAGTTTCGTGACGGCCACGACAGCTAGTTTTTATTAGGGCGCGTAAGTTTTGTCGCTTTTCAACATGGTATGACTCTTTATTATTGTGACATTTTTCAGAAAATTGGACTATGAACTACTTCAATAATTCACAAAAAAAAAAAACAAATGCTCAATAACAACACACAATTCTTAAGATTATAAATTTCAACTTGATGCACTAATATTTCGGGAAAATACACACAAAAAAAAAAGGCTAAGAAAAACATGCCAACTCTTTTAGATACGGATCAAATGACGTAACGTACAACTGGCCACAACTAGTTCTCTCTGTACTGTCTATATAAACTGAGATATCAAAGGAGAACAAAATGTAAATAAAGTATGTCTTCGTAATAGTGTTTAGGTATTATTTAATCGTAAATTTTTTTGAAAGATAAGAATGTGATTGCATTTTATCAGATTAATAATAGAAGTTTGTGAAGGGACATTGAAAGTAATGTAACGGTTCCATCGTAAGTAAATTTTTAAACTTTCCATTGAACCTCATAGCCACCCCCCCCCCCCGCCGCCTTTTCACTAAGAGATCCTCCCCGTTCTCCAGTACTGCCGTGATAAGCATAAAAGTTTATACAATGTAGTAAAAGTATATACAACTTTTTATGTGCCCTTTGCTCCTCCAAATGACACCTCTTCTGCACTACATATCATCGAAATAAAAAAAGTCATTTTAGCCCACCCTATTGTTCATACGTTTCTGCGTACATATATACTTACGGACACGACGAAAAAAAGAGCCCTTATTTTCGAGATGAGTAAAATTAAAATTAATGGAAATTTATCCCCCGCCCCCTGGATACAATACTTCCCTTACTTTGCACAGGAAGAATAAAAAGCAGGTTAAATCACGTATTCTGTCAGCTAATAAGGGCGAAGATTAAATATTAATTAAAATTAGTGGCATTGGAAGTCCTTGAAATATGTCAATTTGTGCTGTTGTTTCCTGTTCCTGTCAACTTAGAAGCTACGAATAAATCTCACCTCAGGGGGGGGGGGGGGAGAAAGAAAGCTCTTTCAAATGATATAAAAATCTAAAATGCGCAAAAATATATTTGTGCATGTTTGCAAATGTGCGCTAATTGTTTTGGAAAAAATTAAACAATAAAAATAATACATAAATAAAAATCGTTTAGAAAAATCGCTCCATGTGTACACCCACATGCTTGAAACAAATTGCATGAAAAATTTCATTTCAACTTCGTTTTTCCTTAAATCTCACCCCCCCCCCCTCATTTTTTTACACCTGGTTTGAAACTAGCACCAGAAAAAAATTAGGCCATTCCCACAATTTTAAATTGGGCCGCAGAGGCTGTAAATGTGAAACCAATAAAAAAAATAATAAAATCTGTTTTTCTTCAAATTTAAATGAATAACAAACTTCAATTTTAGGTTGTCTCAAAATTAATTACATCAAATATGCATCAGAATACAGTTTTAAATTTTTTGATATAGTATGTAGCGAACTCCGATTTCAGATCGCGAGGAAATCCGAATGGAACTGCTACAGTTCCGCGGGACGATGAGCGACAGCTTCCGTATCGATAACGTTATGTGTTTGCACGTGATAGGGAGCGATAACGTATGTATTTTGTGTTAAGAAATGCAAGTCCTTAATTTAGTTGTTTCTACTATTAAATATTTATTTTGAATTAAAATAGAAAAAAATGTTGCAAAACTTGAAGAATTTGGTTATTTTATTTAATTTTTGATACCCTTTGCGGGGCGAGTTATTGTTAAAATTAAAAAAAAAAATGATAATAAATAATAACAAAAATGCAAGTTCTTTTCTGACTCAAAAGGAAAAGAAATAGAGAGTGAGACCCCCCTCCTCCTTAAGGAAAAATATAAACTTAGTTTTTCGCTTCATTGCTACGGTACTCAGTAGAGGTTCGCCTGTAGGCAGACAGACAATAGACAGCCTAACTGGAATACAAGGTGCAATTAATGTAAAAAACAAAAATAAAATTATCCCTTTCCATGAGAGCACTCAAAGTAAAGAAAGTGAAATAGCTGAAAGCTAGATAGATGCATATTTTTATCCAAGACCTATTTTAATACGGATTGTCTTGCCCAATCGATCTTCATTTATTTTTTTAATTATGAAGTATTTATTAACTATTTTTACTGTCAAAAGTACAATACATGTTTTTCGCCAAACTTTTCACACAACTAAAAAAAAACCTGAATGACATTTAAAGAATTAAAGGGAAAAAACAAAAAAAAAAAAAAGAGTATCGGATTTAACGCGATATATGACACTTTTAAATCATTACAATTCTAAAACGCTCCGCATCACGAAAAATACCAATGCACTACAACATGTTGATTAGAAAATAGAACGTGAAAAGAATTTACTAGTACATTGGGTAACCAAAACATAAACACATTGAATGCATGTAATCTCATTTGCACGGCTTTATAAACAGAAGCATTCGCAAAATTACTACAAAGAAAAATATGAATGATGCTTACTTTTATTGGTAAGTTATTTCAAGCGTCTAATTTTTCAAAATAGTGTTTCGTTTTTTTTCAGTAGCATGCAAGTAGCATGGAATACAAGGATCACGCGAATTCGGATATCGTCTGCTGTAAATTACAGTTGCCATTACTTTCAAACTTTATTATAAATAAATGGATTTCCAAGACATGCGATCTCTTGATAGGCATTTATTTTGAATTGTGCTATGTTAAACTTATTTTCATTTATGTTTCCTGCGTTCAGTTTTTACTTGAGTTTAGCACGTTGATATATCTTTCTAAATTGCAACGAACTGCGAGTCTCTTCTAAACTTTCTAAACTGTAGCCGTCGGGTTCTGTTTAAAGGGGGAAGCAAATGGGGGTCAAGTTTATTAACAAAAGAAAGCAGCAACTCTACTAAAATTGTATGTTCTTTTTTGGAAAAAAAAAGCTCAGATATGATTTCGTTTTACCCTCCCATTCATGATTATGTTCATATTTATAAAAAAAAAGTTTAAAATAGGTCTGATTCGATCTTTAATCAACTCAACAAATCTTGAAGTTTCTTTTTTTCTAGTTTGATGTTTTTATATGTTGTTATTTTGTAATAATCTATTCTGTTCTTTATGATGCAATGCTATTGTTTTTGCATTGATAAGTGCTATGAGAATGAAACAAAAAATTTCTCGTTGCGTTGATGATAACAAAGTTGCGTAGTTTTCTTTTGAAGCGTTTGGCTGGAAAATTTTCTTTTCATAATATAATTTGCTTGTCCGACTCATTGAAATGTGTTCATCATTTTGTTTTTTGTTTTTTTAATGTGGAAATGTCAAGTTTGTTTTGTTTAAATGTCTGAACATAGGTCTTGGGCAGAAGGTAAGTGTATGGCACAAACACACATTTTCAACATCGTTAGACATGAAAAAAATAATCTGCGGTATTTTCTGCAGTGTGAAGAAAATTGGAAGTACGGAATTTCTCCTTTCATTTAAAGAAGGAAGGAGGATTATGCAATCTAAAACTATAGAGCCTATGTCTGGCTCTCTCTGATGTAAAGATGTTCATTATTTATTCTGTCTAAAGCAATGTATGTATTTAATTTTATTTCCATTTTTATTAGATCCACCTAGGTTGTGTACAAGTATGACAATATTGTGGTTATGTGTGATGAAAGGCCTGATGCATCATTGATAATCAATGGTACATCTTATTTTTCTTTGATGAAAGACTTATTATTGCTTCTTATATTTTAAAGATGAACAATTATTTACCTATTTTTGTTATCGATGGATTCAAAATTTTTGAATAGATATAATCTTGAAACTACGAGTAGGTTCAGACCCCCTTGACCTTCTCCTTGGCTATGTTCTTGTATTTATTTTGCGCCCTTAGTTTCAACGAAATTAATTTTCATTCTCTTATTGTTTTCCACTTAACAAGGTCAAGTTACGCTTATAGATGCACAGGAATTCTATACTGCCATGCTTAGCACAAAAGTCGCACTTGCTGCTGCAGTTGAGCTCAAAATGGGGAACTGCTGTTTAAAGTTTTATACCTCCATATATTTGATCCATATTCCACTTTTTCAGAACTTTACTATAACATTTCCCATTTACAAGTCACTATACAACATTGTTTAAGAACCACCTCCTGAGAATAAATCAATTTTGATAAAAATTGCAGATTAGACTTTTTTCTTAGCACAACAGTATTGTGAGTTGATGTTTCAGAACTCTAAGACAGTCCTAATATGTAGTAATCTTATGTCTTTAAACAAACAATTCTTGTGCATATATATGTATATAAATTTATATTTTGGATCTCAGAAATGGCTCTAACAATTTTGGTAAAATTTTATATTTAGAAAAAGTTTTGGTTTTTGAGTTCATCTACATAAGCGTTTTTCCTGTAAAAACGCAAGTTTTCATAAAAAAAAGACGTTTTTTTGTGCCTTCATTAAAAGTTTGAGGAGCTTTCTTTCCCCACTTTCATTATGATTATTACTATTGTTACTCTTTCATAGCTACCACGTTTTATTGTAACAATGAGTTTCATAGTTAATCACATCAGCATAAATTTAAATTTGTATGGTATTTGGCAAACGAATTTTGGCAACACGTTAGAATTGTTATTGGGTTTGAAATGTTAAAGAGATGAATTAAATAGGTGTAATTTTACGGTGCGTGTGCATCCTTTAAATAAGGTTTTGATGATGGTGTCTTGTTGAAATAAGGTTGTTTTTTAAAACAAATTATGGCTGCTTTAAATACGTGATTGCAACAAAGGGCTTTAAAATGCTTTTCAAGTTTATCTAAATAAGTACTTCGAGCTTTAGGAAAAAAAACACGATTTTACAAACCTCTTTTTTTTTAACGGAGCGGGACTCTGTCCCCCAGGTACTTCTCATGAAATCTGTAGTATAAGTGCTAAGTTTTCATCCGGACTAAGTAATGGAAACATTAATTTGGTAAAAAGCAAAAGATGTGAAAAATCTAATTGTTAGTTCGTGTTCAGTGATATTTTTTGACATTTAGCCAGATTCTTGCCAACATAGCCCAAGAAAAACATGTTATCTAAGTCATTCATTTATTAGAACATTAAATTTCTGGATGACATGGCTGAGCTGGTTATGTATTTTATGTAGTTTGGCCTTAGCCCTGGCATAGCGGTGGTAACTTATTACTTAATGAAAATTTTTAGTTTTAAAAATTAAATAATTGTACTAACTGTCAACAAACTCTTTAACATTAAAATATACTATTCAGATGTCTATCCATATCAGGCTGTACAGTAGATGCTTTAGGTTACTTTTTAAACTCTATTAACTAAAATATACTTAAATGTACCTCAAATTTATATTGTAGCTTCAATTTCAATACTATAAATTAAATGTCCGAATAGGCTAGTAAAACAGCAGCATGAAAAGTAAAATGATTGTGATAGAAGATTTTTGTTGATATATATTGATAAAGTTTTGTATTTATAATCATTTGAAAAAATAAAATTTTTTCACAATTAAGGTTTAAATTGAGAAAGAAGATAAATTTTCAAATAAAATTGGAAGGCAACAAAAGTTTGGGGAAATTATGCGTTAAAAAAAGAAACTAGGTTCTTCATATGTGCAATGAGTTACCGCCCTTAAGCCAGGGCTGAAGCAGAACTGTAGCAAATGCACCCACAGCTCGATCATAGCATCCTAAGACTGCAGTTTCGCCCTTATTATGGGCTCCTCAGTTAGGAATAGCCAATGATCGAGCCGGAGGCAAAAATCCTCTTATTGTAGCTAAGATAGCCAACAAACTGGTAGATAAAGTGAATTTATCTTACCAGCGAGCGTCCGCAAACTATGGTGCGGCTCAACTCGAAATTCGCTGGACGCTCGCTGGTAACGCTCGCTGGTAAGATAAATTCACTTTATCTTCCAGTTTGTTGGCTATCTTAGCTACAATAAGAGGATTTTTGCCTCCGGCTCGATCATTGGCTATTCCTAACTGAGGAGCCCATAATAAGGGCGAAACTGCAGTCTTAGGATGCTATGATCAGGGCTGCCAACTACTACGCATTTAGCGTAGTAACTACGTATTCGTCCAGCTTACTACGCACTACGCAAGGAGAAGCAAATTCTAGGCATTCGTTGAATAATAATATAAAATAATAATAATTATTATTATTTTATTTTATTTATTTATTTATTTATTTATTTATTTTTTTTTTTTTTGTTCCTTGTATGTTGAATGTCCAGATGATGCTTTTTTGAGTCGATTCCAGTATCATTTCGCATGGCATCTTCCGTTTAAAACGAATGCCAAACAAGCACCCCTACACAAGTCATCCACTCCACTCCTGAGCGCATCGATGACGTAATCGGAGCGATGACGTCACCGGAGCTGTTTCGCTCATGATAGGAAGAACTGCGCGGTGCGCAACGTCTTTTTCATCCTGATTGGATAGTGAACTTGGATGCTGTTTTTGAATACTTTGAATAAACTTTGCACTGAAACTCGGAATGCTTAATGAATTGAAAAAATAAGTATGATTCATAATAACGAATCATGTTATTTGAAGGAATTTCCTGATGAACTAGCAGCTTAAGCAAAAGGGAAACCTTACATTGTTATTAAAACAATCTTCATAGATAAAATATTTCACTTTTTGTTGTTCTTTATTTAATCCTGTTGTATTACTAAATTAAATAAAAGAATGAAAGTCTGAATTTGGATTAAAAAATTCTTTTGGAAATTTGTTTGCCAAGTTTTTCTGTGAATTTACTGTCATTTGACAAATCTTCAGTTTGGCTTGTTTAAAAAAAAAACTCAGAACTGCATAGCAGTATAATCAACATTATCTATTAATAATTTTGAAAAATGAACTATCATTTTCCTTCAATTGTTTTATGTAAAGAATTTGTTTGAAATTGGGATTTGTTTTGAAATTGTTTTGTGTAATTAACAGATTTAAGCATATCGGCATATCATGGTTGGGGACGGGGGATTTTTGAACCGTGCTAGACTACACTTAAGCACTGGAAACTACACTTTTTTTTTCCTTCTGACTACACATAGCTCCCTAACAAGGTTGGCAGCCCTGTATGATCGAGCTGTGGGTGCATTTGCTACAGTTCTGCTTCAGCCCTGGCTTAAGGGCGGTAACTCATTGCACATTACCCAGCTTTAGCCTTCAAATTTCGAGTTGAGCCGCACCATAGTTTGCGGACGCTCGCTGGTAAGATTAATTCACTTTATCTACCAGTTTGTTGGCTATCTTAGCTACAATAAGAGGATTTTTGCCTCCGGCTCGATCATTGGCTATTCCTAACTGAGGAGCCCATAATAAGGGCGAAACTGCAGTCTTAGGATGCTATGATCGAGCTGTGGGTGCATTTGCTACAGTTCTGCCTCAGCCCTGACTTAAGGGCGGTAACTCATTGCACATTACCCAGCTTTAGCCTTCAAATTTCGAGTTGAGCCGCACCATAGTTTGCGGACGCTCGCTGGTAAGATTAATTCACTTTATCTACCAGTTTGTTGGCTATCTTAGCTACAATAAGAGGATTTTTGCCTCCGGCTCGATCATTGGCTATTCCTAACTGAGGAGCCCATAATAAGGGCGAAACTGCAGTCTTAGGATGCTATGATCGAGCTGTGGGTGCATTTGCTACAGTTCTGCCTCAGCCCTGGCTTAAGGGCGGTAACTCATTGCACATTACCCAGCTTTAGCCTTCAAATTTCGAGTTGAGCCGCACCATAGTTTGCGGACGCTCGCTGGTAAGATTAATTCACTTTATCTACCAGTTTGTTGGCTATCTTAGCTACAATAAGAGGATTTTTGCCTCCGGCTCGATCATTGGCTATTCCTAACTGAGGAGCCCATAATAAGGGCGAAACTGCAGTCTTAGGATGCTATGATCGAGCTGTGGGTGCATTTGCTACAGTTCTGCCTCAGCCCTGGCTTAAGGGCGGTAACTCATTGCACATTACCCAGCTTTAGCCTTCAAATTTCGAGTTGAGCCGCACCATAGTTTGCGGACGCTCGCTGGTAAGATTAATTCACTTTATCTACCAGTTTGTTGGCTATCTTAGCTACAATAAGAGGATTTTTGCCTCCGGCTCGATCATTGGCTATTCCTAACTGAGGAGCCCATAATAAGGGCGAAACTGCAGTCTTAGGATGCTATGATCGAGCTGTGGGTGCATTTGCTACAGTTCTGCCTCAGCCCTGGCTTAAGGGCGGTAACTCATTGCACATTACCCAGCTTTAGCCTTCAAATTTCGAGTTGAGCCGCACCATAGTTTGCGGACGCTCGCTGGTAAGATTAATTCACTTTATCTACCAGTTTGTTGGCTATCTTAGCTACAATAAGAGGATTTTTGCCTCCGGCTCGATCATTGGCTATTCCTAACTGAGGAGCCCATAATAAGGGCGAAACTGCAGTCTTAGGATGCTATGATCGAGCTGTGGGTGCATTTGCTACAGTTCTGCCTCAGCCCTGGCTTAAGGGCGGTAACTCATTGCACATTACCCAGCTTTAGCCTTCAAATTTCGAGTTGAGCCGCACCATAGTTTGCGGACGCTCGCTGGTAAGATTAATTCACTTTATCTACCAGTTTGTTGGCTATCTTAGCTACAATAAGAGGATTTTTGCCTCCGGCTCGATCATTGGCTATTCCTAACTGAGGAGCCCATAATAAGGGCGAAACTGCAGTCTTAGGATGCTATGATCGAGCTGTGGGTGCATTTGCTACAGTTCTGCTTCAGCCCTGGCTTAAGGGCGGTAACTCATTGCACATTACCCAGCTTTAGCCTTCAAATTTCGAGTTGAGCCGCACCATAGTTTGCGGACGCTCGCTGGTAAGATTAATTCACTTTATCTACCAGTTTGTTGGCTATCTTAGCTACAATAAGAGGATTTTTGCCTCCGGCTCGATCATTGGCTATTCCTAACTGAGGAGCCCATAATAAGGGCGAAACTGCAGTCTTAGGATGCTATGATCGAGCTGTGGGTGCATTTGCTACAGTTCTGCCTCAGCCCTGGCTTAAGGCGGTAACTCATTGCACATTACCCAGCTTTAGCCTTCAAATTTCGAGTTGAGCCGCACCATAGTTTGCGGACGCTCGCTGGTAAGATAAATTCACTTTATCTACCAGTTTGTTGGCTATCTTAGCTACAATAGGAGGATTTTTGCCTCCGGCTCGATCATTGGCTATTCCTAACTGAGGAGCCCATAATAAGGGCGAAACTGCAGTCTTAGGATGCTATGATCGAGCTGTGGGTGCATTTGCTATAGGTTCTTCATAGTAACAGCATGAAGTAAAATGTTGACTAAGTGTAAATTAGTAACAAATCTGAAGTTTGTTTAGTGTGATGATAATTTGTGCTTTATCAGTTTTGTATTTCTTTCTGTTAATTCATGAGTTCTTATTTCAAAATTTTTTTAAACTGACCACAGCACTGCAACTTGTATAAAAATTTTCGTAATTTTTATTTTCGGATTTAGTGCTGCCATACCATTTGTATATAAAATTTAACATTGTTAATGCTAATTGAAAGAAAAAGGTAGTTGCACTTGTATATAACATAAGTGGTTACTTGGAATTCTCTTTTATATTTGTAACACCAGCAATTTTTGTATTTTTTGTTCGAAAAAATATTACACTTGTTCCCTTTTGTCGCATCCTACAATATTCTAAATGTTTTTTTTTCAGATGATATTAAACACAGTGAAGAAGTTCAGCCTCTGAATCGCTGCACTTCTTCTCCTGTCAAAAGAGTTGGAA